>PVKE010001018.1:0-86549 GCA_004027555.1 Craseonycteris thonglongyai | reverse complement strand
TGTGTGTGCATGCACGTGTAGGAGAAAGGTAGACTGGGAAAACACAACTTTTGGAGGAGAGGAATGGAATAGGAGATGAGGACAAAAGACAGACAGACATACACACACATGACTATGTCCGGGCTGATGGAACATGCCATGAGCTGAGAACAGTAACACCATCCTATGATCTCCCATTTTCTGCATCTCAGGTTAAAACAAGATAAACAAAGACGATCTGGGTCCAGATGTTCTCAGAACCTTCCAATATTGCTACCAGGTGTTTCCGTGGTGCTCGACCAGCTGGAACCTCGCTGGGGTCCAGAGCAAGGGCCGAGCCTGAGCAAGAGGCGCCTGCAGGGAAGGCGGAACTGGAGGCCAGTTCTACAAGAGCCATCACAGATGCAGAGTATCCAGGTGCCTACAAAGCCTCCTCGTGTCTGACATCATCTGTGTACAGAGTCTGACTGTGGTGTCCTGCCCTTGTCAATACTGCTGCATTAGTAAGCAGGAGCCACAGGCCGTTTTCCCTGTTGATCTATTCCTTCTTTAGTGCCTTATCGTCTACAACTGTGTTTGGTTTTCTGTGTTCTGGAAGCTGTCATAAATAAACAATGCTGGGGGCGGTGAGGGGGCTGAGGGGACAGACAGCCTCTTGTTCTTGGCACCTGAGGCTGATGGGTGTGGCAGGAGTGTCAACGGGGAAGGAGTTTGAGATTTTCACCTCGTTTCTGATGTGTGTTTGATCTGAGATGAACTGGAAGACCACTGGGATTGCTTGGGGCCAATCTCAACAGTCTTAACATCAAACAAACAGAAAACACAGCCCCTACTACCAAAGCCTGAGGGGGTGGGAAATTGTTGCTGAGGTTCCGTGGGCAATGGGGGAGGGGTCCCAGTCTATGTCCCACAGAAGAACCTATTGGACAGCCTCCCTCTTTAGCCAGCTTGCGAGCAGCTGTCTCATCTGTCTCTAACCAAACACCTCTTTCTCTTTTTTTTTTTTAAGGTTTATTTTTATTGTTTTTGACAGAGACAGAGACAGAGGGAGACAGAGAGAAGGGGGAGGGCCCAGAGCAGTCTCCATAGTTGTACGTCATCAGTTTTCAACATGGTTTCATCTCACACAGGTGGGTAGGGATGGAGCAGGGCAGGAACTGGGCTGGGGGCCTCCCGCATGGGAGGCACCTGCTCCAGCCAGAGGCTGAATGGGGTGGTGGTGGTGGGGGGGGGTTGAGAACTGAACTGGGGTCCTCCCACGTGGGAAGCACACCCCAGTTCAGTGTATGGGTCCGCACAGCCTGCGGCCCGGATTTGATCCTCGGTTGAGCCATCCCGGCTTCCCCTCCTTTTTCTTGAAAAAACGACCCCTCAGCCTTCCCAGACCCTCTCTGCGAATCCCGTCTACCAGCCCAGCCCACTCAGTAAGACAGAGAAGCCAGCTAAACAGCCATGGATGAAATGAGATCCAGGCTCGGGCCTCAGTTCATCTCAGCACTCAAGTAAAAATCTGGTGAGGTCCGGCTCAGCAGGTTCTGCAAGGTGTCCCCAAGTATCTTCTGAAAACGCAGAGGGTACAGGCCGGCGAGTGCTACCCACATTTCGCATCCCACCCTTACGGCACAGAGTGGGCACGCTGTCTGGAAAGGAGAGCTTCAGCTGCTCCTACGGGCTGGGGGTCTGTGGAGCCAGGGGCCTCATACCTGGGGGTCTGGAGCTCACCTTAGCAGCCCTTTGTTGATCTCACGGGAAACTTCCTGCCTCTGCAGGAGACCACAAATGCCACCCTTGGCACCCCAGTGCCTCCGTGATAGCAACTTCTGTGAGGGTGAGGTGTGGCTGTCGATGCGACGCTGAGAAGAGGCTCTCACCTGAGGGGAAGGGGGCGGGCAGAGTCCTCCTCCTTCTTGGGGTTGAAGGTAGAAGCACAGACGAGACATGCCGATGCCAGGGTGTGCCCCCCACCCAGTGGTGGGCAGAATTGGGGCAGCCTGGCTCTAGAAGGGGTGGTAAGAACAAACCAGCCATTCTCAGAGCTCTTCTGGAAAAGCTCCAAAGACCATGGGTTTCTGAGGCCGCTTGTGTGATTGGAGGCGGCCCTCCATGGCAGTGGGCAGCCACCCAGGGGCTTTGCAGTGTGGGAACCGGTGCGGAGCCGGCCCAGCAAGGCGTAGAGCTGGGGAGATACCGTGTGACAGCGACGGAGGCGGTGGGACCCCTCTGTTGTGGGCACCTTTGCGGAAGGGCTGGCGCTGGCCCAAGTCCTGCCCCAGGCCTCCTGCCGTCAGCAGTGAACAGGGAGAAGTCACTCGCCCTGCCCTTGTCCCACTCCTGACCCCTGTCACAAAGTCACTGTCAGAGCTGGGCAGCCGCTGTGTCAGGCCCAGCAGGCATGGCCATACCTAACGCCACTGGTTATAACGTGTCCAGAAAGGAAGGGAGTGTAGCCTGGCCTGCCTACCTTTCCACGGGGCCATGTTGGCTCCTAAAGACAGCCACTTAGCTGTCCAAGTGCTTGGACACCATCTGGGCAGGGCTGCTACCCCGGCCTTGGGTCGTCCCAGCCAGCCCCCGCTCCCTGCGGGCCCGGAGCTCAGTGCTCTGTCCACACCTGCGCACACGCTCTCCCAGGTCACAGGGACACGGCCACCCCCGGTTCTCTGGGCGTGAGGCTTGGCTGGGCCTGGCGGCAGCAGAGACAGACCAGACTGTGGCCAGAGGACAGGGCTTGGGCAGCTGAGCCCAGAGAACGCTTCTGTCTGGAACCACTCTTGTCCCAGAGCTGGGAGGTGCAGGAAACACCTGCTACCCCCCCACCCCCCCCACCACCGCCCCCCAGCTTCTGGCTCCTGCAGCCAGCAGAGGTCATTGTCTCTAAATTGCTAGTTATTCCTTTCTTCAATTAAGGGCGATTCTACTGACACAGGAAGTTACCTCCCACCAGTTAATCTAACAGCCTGGAGTGGGGATGTGTTGGCTCTGTCTGGAGGCAGGGCCTTCCTTGGCAGCTGGCACTCAGGAGCTGCCCCGGGGGGCGGGCAGGGCAGGCAGGGCCCCCCACTCCCCTCACACTCCAGATCCATGCCAGGGGACTGCTGCTCAGAGGTGGGCTGGGGCTGCGGTGATTGACAGGGGCAGCTGGGCCAGTCCTACCATCTGTGGCCCATTGTGGGTGTGGCTAGATGATGGCTGCAATTCCCATCCACTTGGCACCTCCCCTCACCTACCCCACCCACCCTCCCCTGAGGGTTTGTGGTGACTCCACTGAGCACTGGGGAGGGGTCTCAGTGCCACCTCAGGGCGCATCTTCCTCAAGCAGGATGTGTGTGCGCGTGCGTGCATGCACACGTGCATGCATGCACACGCCCACACATGCAGGCGTGTAAGGACACAGCAGGGCCCCTTACTGGACTGAGAGCCAAGGCCCCCGGGGGGCGTTCAGGTCCAGGGGTGTCCCCTTTGAGGCAGGTTTATTGTTCCCCTGTGACCCTGCACATTCACCGGCCAGGTGGCCAAACTTGGATGTTATCTAGGTGGTCAGGCGGCTGCCGGTGCCCCTCCCGCAGGGACGGTGAGGGAAGGAGACACAGGCCTGGATCCTGCGTGACCACAGGCACCGAACTCCCTCAGCCTCCACTCCTTATGTGTAAACTGGAGGTGACGCAATACACCGCAGGGAGCACCTGAGGGGCAGGTGATGTGACGTGTGTACAGCCCTGCACACATGCCTGTCCAGGAAGCGTGCCTTGCTGCTGCTGTGCCCACCACACCCCGGCGACCGGCAAGGGCTGCAGGCTCCCAGCTCAGCTCCGGCTCCCGACCTCTCGGAGCTTCTGAAATTCCGTCAGCCCTGCTGTCTGGTCCAGAGCTCTTGGGGATGAAGGGTTTCCCGGGATGTGGCACTTTGTGCTAAAACCAGGACAATCTCTGGCACACCACGATGGTTGATGAGAGTGTGGACAGGGCCCTGGGGAGCCTTGGATTTGTTGAGTGAGCCATCAGAAGGACCCATAGGTGGGTCATATAAGACAGCATTAAGCTCCAATGAGTGGAATTCTCATAGTCAGCACCAGCCAAAGATGGAGGAACTCTTGCTTGAGGTTCTGAGTTCCCTGGCCTTGGATGTAACCAGCCAGGAGCCAAAGGGCCACTTGGTGGGGATCCTGTGGGTAGAGTCAAAGCCCCAGGGCGGGTGCTGGACTTCCGTGCCCATTGAGCCCCCTTTTGGCCCCAGGTGTGCTTGGTTTCCATGCGGGGCTAATAGGACCCTGGAGTCAGGGCCATGGCTAGACCAAGGGTGGGATTATCTGATGGACCTTGTCCCTGGAAGGTTGGGGTGGGACAGGGTGGGTGAGGTGCCCGGCTGCAGATTGTAACGGGGCGTTAGCCCTTACAGTTCCTCAGAAGGAAGCGGGGGCATCTTCTCAGGGACTTGGTGGGAACTGAAGAGTCATGTGAGGAGCGGCTCCCCCCTACCCCTTTCCAGTGGCAGGAGCCAGGCAGCTGGCAGCGGGGAAGGCTGGGAGCCGCCAGAGGCTGGGCAGACATTTGCTGGGCCCGCAGATCTGGCCTGGCCCTGAGCTCAGGAGAGGACGGCTCTCCCCTGGGGCCACCCACCTGGCTGCCACCCAGGCACCCCCGGAACAGCTGGCCACCTCCTGCCCGCTGTTGGGGCTGGACTGTGGATTCCTCTCTGCAGAAGCTGCAACCTAACTCTCTCCGGCCACCTCTCTACGTGCCCAGACGTCCCAGGGTGGGACTGGCATACGTTTTACATGAAATCCCTTCCCCTCTGGGGCCAGGTCAGACCCCAGGCACGACCCAGAAGCCTGCAGTGGGCCGGGCTGACGGACGGGTCTAGCTCTTGTCCCGGATCCCTGGTTTCGTGGGAGCCTCCCTTGTCCCCTCTTCCTCTCTGCTCTCTCTGCGGGGGCCAGCTCTGTGTCTCTCTCTCCACGCTGGTCTTTCAGCCCCCACCTGGGGAGCGGGGGTGTCCTTCTAGCGCTGTGTCCCGGTGTCCCTGCGCCCCTGACTCCCAGCCCGCGGCCCCGGCTCTGGGCTGCGGTGTCTCGTGTCTCTGCGCCCGGCCGGGGCTCGGTGGCCGCGCGGGCCTGAGCCGAGCGGGCTGGAGCGGCGGCCGCGGCCCCGGGAGCCGTGCGGGCCCGCGGGGGCGGGTGGGGCGCCTTCCTCCGTCAGTCCCTCCCCGGAGGCGGGGGCTGGGGGGCGGCGCGGCCGCCGCTCGGCGCCTTTAAGGGAGCGGGAGGCAGCGGCGAGGCGGCGGCGGCTGCGGTGGCGGCAGCCGAGCGCGCGGGGCGGGGGCGCGGAGTCCGCTCCGGCCGCAGGCGGCTCGGGACCGGGGCCGGGCCCGGGAACCGCGAGGAGCCGGGCAGTCCAGCCGGAGCCCGCCGCCCGGGACATGGCCCAGGCGGGCCGTGCAGGTGAGGGCCGGTGGCCCGGGGGGGAGGGACCCGCGCGGGGCGGCCGGCTCAGGTGAGCCCCTCGCGCAGGTGGGCGGAGGGTCCAGGAGGGCTGCGGCGGGGCGATGGCGAGGCCGGAACCCCCCGCGCGCCCGCGTCCTTCCTGCGCCCCAGGTCACCTCGTGGGACAGCGCGTCCCCCTCGCCACGGCCCGGCTGGAAAGACCGGGGCTGCGGCGCCTCTGTTCGGTCCAGCGGTGGGCGCCCTCACCAGCCCCCCGGGAGGCCCTGGGTGGACCCGCAGGGACCAAAGCGGCTGTCCCGCGGCCCCGCTCCATCCCACGCCCACCCCACCCCCGTGCCATTCCGGACGCGCCCCCTCGTCCTGCCACTCGCTCTGTCCAGGACGCCCCCAGCTCATCCAGGAGACCCACATTTCTTCTTGGGAAGGAGGGGTGCTCGCCACCGCACCCGCCAGGGACTGTCCCGCCCCCTGCCCCCACCCAGGGGAGACAGAGCCTTAGGTGCGGAGATCTGAAGATGCGGCCTCTTTGAGGGGTCCCGTGGGCGCTGCCCTCCCCCCAGACTCAAGAGGCGTTGCCCGGGGTGCGAGGAAGTGGGCGATAGTCATTCGTTCATTCATTCAGCCACACATTCATTCACCAGCATCTGCTCTGTGCCAGGCCCTGAGCTGGGTGGGCGCTGGGGGTGGGGATGTGGACCAGACTGCCCCTGTTTGCCCATTCTGTGCCTGATGGTGCCTTGGGAGGCACGGGTGGAGGAAAGCCTGCGGGGCTGGCCCTGCGGGTGGGGCCGCAAGCCTGGTCTCAGCAGAACTGGCTTGTGAGGCTGGCGTGTGTAAATCCACCATGAACGCACACCCAACCTGTGACGTTGGCAGGTGCTGTGCCATCCGTCAGGACTAAGCACTGGCCTGGCATGAACCCCGCCACTCTACCCATAAGTGTTGGAATGAGTGTGAACTCACCTGTGCGTACCACTGGTCTGTGTGTAGATCACCGCCACCCCACAAATGCTGCCCGGGACCCTGGACTGGCTTCCAATCCCCACTCTACACACGCTGGGTGTGTGATTTAGGTGCCTGAGAGTGTATCCCATTCTGTCCCAAGCTGTCCTGTTGGGGTGAGACGCAGAAAGCATGGCACACATTTGAGCACCCCCTTTCTCACTTGCCTCCCTTCTCCCTTCCTGGGGGAGGCAGCGAGAGATGACACCACTGAGGCTGGAAAAGGTTCTTTCCCTCCTTCCTCCGAGTGGGTCTCTACCTACCCGGGCTCCTCACATAGGGACAGGGTGTGTGCCTGCCTGTGCCCCGCTTTGTGTGTGCGTGTCACCATTTGCAGGTCACCTGCCAGGGCCCTGCCATCACAATAGCAGTCACAGCTGCTTGTCCTACGCACCCAGCGAGGTGTACCGTGATTACGCTTCCCCTTTGAAAAACATCTGCAAACAGATTCTCCCTCAAAGTGGCCCAGAGGGACCCTGGTCACAGAGCCAGCTCTTTTGGCTTGTCAGGACTCTAAGTGATGGGTTTTCTCCATCCCTGCCCTCACAGGTCACCCACTGGCCCCCAGGGAACGGGATTGCCGTCCCAGCCCCTCAGCCTTGGCGGCTGGATCCTGGGCCCCTAGGCTGAGCGCCTATGGAAATGTGTTTCGGTGACAG
Organism: Craseonycteris thonglongyai; assembly: GCA_004027555.1. NCBI lineage: Eukaryota > Metazoa > Chordata > Mammalia > Chiroptera > Craseonycteridae > Craseonycteris > Craseonycteris thonglongyai. Next base: position 79,468 of record PVKE010001018.1, on the reverse strand, counting down.
GTGGAAAAACTGCCCTGCTTTGAGCGTCAGCGCCTCGTGCTGTTCTGACAGTTTGTCTTTCTGCTGCAATTTTATGCCTGGCCCCGTCCCTCGGGGCAGCACACAGTGCCCTCCTCTGTGGATCCGACTGCCTGGGTTCTCTCCCCTCTCAGCTGCCACCCCGGGGGTCCTTTCGGGACTGACCCCCTCCAAACCCGACTGCTCCTCTGCTCAGCTCTTCCCAGCTGCTTTGTGTCTGGTAAATGGCTCTCTCTAGGCTCCTAAGCCCACGGAGTTGAAAACAGGGTGCAGTCACGTGCGCACGGGGGTCCGCTCTCCCCCACAGGCCATGTCTGTGGGATGGATTGGTGAGCGTTAGAACGGGGGGGGGGGTCCTGGGAGACAGGAGCCCAGGTCCCTGTCTTTACAGCTAGAGAAACTGAGGCCCCAGGAGGGGATGGAACACAGAGAGGGGTGGATATTCAGGACCGTCTACTGCGCAGGAACAGACTGATGATCATAGGTAACCAAACCTCTGCTCTAGGGGAGACATTAGAACCAAGGGAGGAAGGCCATTAGAAGGCCAGGCGTGGAGACCTTGGGGACCTGGCTGGTGAGTAAGGGGTCTGTTTGAGGCCAAGGGATCACTCACTGAGGGATGAGCTAGGGCTTTGGGCCTCAGGGCCATCGCGGTGCATGACTCCGGGGTCATCGCATTACAGTCTAGTGAATGGTGTCCCCAGACTTGTGCAGTGCACAGCCTGAGCCGCCATGTCAGACCTGAACCGAAGGGAGGCAGTTTCAGGAGAACTGGGCACAAGAGAAAATGTACTCAGGACCCAGAAAGGGTTGGGTAAATCGCAGAGAGTGGATCCCAAATGGGTTATTATCACCAGTTCCCGATCTCTGCGGAGATTTCCGTCACCCAGAACAGGATCGTTACAGTGTCCTGGGTTCAGAGAGGAAAGGCCGAGGAAGCAGAGCCCTCAGCCTAGCCCTGAGGGAGCTCTTGGTCTGGTGGACGCAGGGGAGAGAGGCCGACCTTGGGAATGGAAAGAAAGTCAGCTGTAGGGAGGTAGGGGCTGGAGTTGGCACAGGGTCCTGGAACTCTGCGTGTGAAGGGATACTTCGTGGTAAGGGCTACCCAGGGGCAGGCCTCAGTGCAGTATAGACGGAGGCCAGCGGGCACCTGCACCTGGAGGCTGGATTTCTCTAGGAGTGGGGTGTGCACGGCTGGCAGACTTTGGACAAGAAGGTGGAGCGGGGCAGGCTTGCAGGCGTGCGGGGCGGCTGGTACAAAGCCTAGGAAGTTGAAATGGGAGAGATGTAAGACTGCTGGGCAGTGGGGATGGAGGTGGGTGTGCAGGAGCTGCCCAAGGCTGAGAAATCTGTCTGGCTGAGGTGGCGGGTTCCTAGAGGGGTGCAGAACTCTAGCAGGAAGCCTGGATGGCGCCGATGTCTGGACTGGCACGGGAGGACTGGGGTGTTTCCCCAGGTGTGTGCTCCTGGGACCTGGGAGGGAGGCTTTGCCAGGCTGGGGAGGATTTGTTCTGGTTCCTGCCGGCTGCCTGCCCCTCCCTTACTCACTATGCCCCCCGGGGCCCTCCCTCTGCTCCCCAGCAGGGTGGCAGGGGCCAGTGCAAGTGGGAGGCCCCTGCCCCCAGAAGAAACAGGGAGCAGCCATGGGGGTCTTAGAACCTCTGAGGCTGGGGCAGGGCCCTCTGGAGAGGCTGGGCTGGGGCAACGGGGCTGGGCCTTCCCGGCTGGAAGAACCAGTTTATGCCCTCCCAGGTGAGGGGAGGGGCCCGTGGACTGGCGTGTGTCAAACCCAGTAATTCGAGTCAGGAAAATACTGATCCTACAGTGGCGGGCACTGTCAGATACTCACCAGCAGGGGGACACTGAGGCCTGGGGTGGGGTTGGTATTTGCCCCCGGGCACCGAAGGGGGTGGAGGGCAGAGCTGGGCCTAGAACCCGTGTTTCCAGAGCGGGTTTGGACATTGCTCAGCTGAGTCCACTGCCTCCTCACCATCTCCTGCGTCCCTTGCTCCACAGCCCCCAGGTGGGGGGAAGAATGGCTGGGTCTCAGCAGAGGGAATGTTTGGAAGCTTAGGAAAGAGACCAGTGCTGGGATTCTCTCTGGGTTGGTGCCAGGGGAGCCAAGGCAGGACTCTTGGGAATCCCCCAGCCCAGGGTACCAGGATCGCCTTGGGATGTGTTTTAGGGAGAGCATGACACTCTGCAAGGAGATTGCGGATTCACCTGCTCAAGTGCCCAGTGGGAAGGCAGGGGCCAAATCAGTCTTCAGTGTGTGTTCCCATTCAAGGCCTTCCTAAAACTGCCTCCCGGAAGTCTTCGGGACATCCGGGTGGCTGGGGAGGCGCTGGAGCTTGGGCAGGCGGGTCTGTCATTCCTGGGCTGTGTTACCTGTCCCAGCAGAGCTGCCAGGCACCGGCAGGCCCCAGCGGGCCCCAGTGTGAGACCCTTTGCTGCCTCTTAGCCCTGCCGGTGGTGCGGTTACATGAGTCAGACACTGGCACTCACATGGAAGCACCGCCTCAAGCATGTGACCCTGGGCCCCGGACCCCCCATCCCAGCCGGAGGCCCGTGGGACCTGCCTGGTGTTTGGGGGTTCAGTGGTGGGACACAGAGTATGAGGACATGGCTCCCCACTTCTTGCTGGGGCCGGGTCTGTGTCAGATTGGCCAGAAGGTGTGATGTTTTCTCATCTACCTCTTCATGTATTGTGACAGTTCCTGGCTGGAAGAGGCTTGGGGGGCCTTCAGTCCTGTGTTCATTCTGCAGGGTGGGGGACGGAAGCCAGAAAGGCCGAGGGTCCTTCTCTGAGGTCTGGTGTCTTTAGGGAGCACCCAGAGGCCAGTGAGACTTTGAGGACTGGGGATCTCCCAGTAGGACCTGGCCGCCTCCCAAGAATTCTCGGGGATTCCGGGCTGGAGAGAGGGAGGGAACGGGTCAGGGCTGAGCGTCAGAACAATCTGGCTTGATTTCCGACAGCAGTCCTCGGTGTGCTTTCCTGTGCAAGGGATTGGCAGCATCTTTCTGTGGTAGGGCTGATGTTATCCCATCTTATGGATGAGAAAACCGAGGCCCAGAGAGGTGACCTGTCTGGATCTGGAATCACACATAATAGAGGCAGAGCTGGAATTAGAATTCAGGTCTCGTCTTACTCTTGGAATGAGCATTTCCAGGAGTTAAGTTGTAACAGAAGAGACCTGGCTCCGTTGCTCTTTGAGCCTGAACGGCGCCCTCTGGGCCTCAGTTTCCTCATCTGTAAGAGGGGAAGCAGAGGGGAAGAGTTGGGGAGTCCGGATAAGCTTGAATTCTGCCCCAGCTCTAGCATGGCCCCTCCTCTGGCCTCCCTGCCCGCTTCACTGTGCCGCCTTAAGCACCCTCACCTCCTGTCTCTTACCTGGCAAGGACACGCCCAGGAGGCTGATAGGGCTGGGGAAACATGGGGTGCTGAGGACTGGGGCATGGAGCCCACGTGCCCCCTGGGGGCCCTGGACGCAGGCCCATCTGCAGCCAAGAGCCACTGTGGAAGGGGGCGGCCACAGCCCCCGGGGAAGGGGGAGGAGAGCGTGCATAACAAATGAGAGCTGAGCTCCCACCCACTCCCCCGAATCTCTACACTCCTGCTTTTTAAAATTGTTTTCTAAGGAGAAAGAAAATGCTAAATTGCACCCCGTTTCACAAAGGCATGGGAGCCATGGTGAGTCACTCCGGAGGTACATGCCACACCTCCAGGGCCCCACAGCTCCCTGCAGAGGCCTGCACAGCTGTGTGGCCACCAGCTCCCACGGGGCTGTGTGGGTGAAGCTGGTGCCTGGCAGAGGCTCTGGAGGGGGAGCCGAGGCCCTGCTGGGGGGCCCTGCCCGGCTTCCTCCAGGTGCTCTGCGAGGGCTGCATTCCGGAAGCTTCTCTTGCACAAGGGGCCATGACTCAGGCTGGGGCCCGTGGCCACGGCAGGGCTTGGTTGGAGGCTGGGTATGGCTTGTAGGGGTTCAGGTTGTGGCCTGTCTGTGGGGTGAATTGGGGACCCTGGAGGACTGCTCCATGGCTGTGGGGGTGAGGCCAGTGTGTGTGGCCAGGGCTGGCAGTGGGCAGGTGCCTTTGCATCCGGACACTAGAGTTCTTGGGGCTCACACCGTTCTACCTGGGCTCTTCCCCCAGGGTATCAGGGCCCCCTCCTCCTTTGTGAGGGTCAGTCTGTTCATTTGCAGACCAGGGCAGGGGAGGCCAGCTGGGAGGTGTCCCCTTTCCCAGATGCCCCATTATTCAGAGGGAGGGAAGGAGCCGTCTGTTCGCTGGGGATGCCAAACAAGGGTTGAAAGCAAAAATAGAAACATGTCCGGCTGTGTCTGGGAGGGGCGCTGAGTTCTGGAGGATGGAGAGGCCTCTTCGGAGCCACAGCGGCTGATGCCTTGTTTGCTTGGCTCTCAGTGTTTGCGAAGCACATCACGCCTGCACTCCTGACCTCCCCGGGGACAGACCTGGGTGTGCGGACCACACTGGGCGCCGGCCCGGCGGCGGCTGCTCCAGGAGTCCGCCTCGGGGAGGTTTGGAGCATCTGTGGACGCCCATCACTCATTCACCTCGGGCTTTTTTCAGGGCTGCTCCGGGAGGGTCCGGACCCCTGCCCCCAACTCTCCCCCCAGCAGAAGTCCCTCAGCGCCCCCACTGCCTCGTGGCTTCCTTCTCTCTTCACCCTCATTTCCCGCCTCCTGCCTCCTGTGAGGCTGGTCCCAGATGAGCAACCCTAGGATCGTCCCTAGTGGTAAAAAAAAGCTATTTTCAGCTTTTCCATTACTGCCCAGTGGCGGCGGGGGGCGGGGGTGTTTATCCCTGGCTGCCTGTTTGTTTCCTTCTTGTACAGTGTAATCTGGAGCAGCCATGAGAGCATTGAGCGGCCCCGCCTCCCGGGGCCTGGCAAGGATTTGGCACCAAGGTGGGGGGCGGGCAGAGGCAGCCTGGGGCCCCCTCCTTGTGCACTAGGATCCAGAGTGGCAGGTGGGGCAAATGGCCTGTGTGGAGTCACCTAGGTTCTCTCTGGGGCAGGGCTGCTCATGCTGCCACTTGCCTCAGGCTGGTGGTGACCTTACCAACCAGCTGGCCGGCTCATGGAGGTGGAGGTCTCAGAAGGATCCCCCAGCATCCTCTATGGAATCTGTGACCCCAACCCTGCCCCCCCCATGCCCTGATTAGATGCCTGGGTTCCTCGGCTCCTTTTCCCCGTCTCCACAGGAGGTCCTGGGATGATTGGAGGGGAGCGCTTTCCTGTGGTTGCAGAGGGGCACCTTGTCCCCCCTGCGGGGCTCCCCTGGCTGTCCCCCTGAAGAACCTGCAGGTGGCAGAGCCATCAGTGGCAGATGCTGTGCACACGCCTCTGGAGGGAGGAGAAAGTTCCTTCTGGAACAAGAGTCTGGAGGGACAGAGGGGGGACATCTGGGACTTGGGAGAATTGTTCCAAATAACTCAGAACTGTTGGGAGCCGAATTGGCAGCGCACAGGCACGTACAATAGATAGCCAAAGCTATTAATCACTAATTAGCTCCTAAATAAGGGACTTGGTGGGCCTTTGAATGGCATATTTATGAGATACCAGCAGGTCTTCAAAAAGCACATCTTTTCCAAAGCAACTGGTTTGGCCAACGGTGTCCTGCTGGGAGACAGGGATTCTAACCGCAGCCCAGCCCCCTGGGGACAGGGAGCATGGCCGTGGGCAGGTCCGCCTCCCGCTCCGAGCTTCCCTCTCCTCATCTGCACACGTGGATCCGGGCCCTTCTCTCCGGACCCGGCTGGGCTGTCGTGAAGGCCACGCAGACCCTTGGCGGCCAGTGCTGTATAGAATTTAGTGTTTGCTGTGAAAATAGCCTTGAAGTTACTTGATACAGCCCCTTGGGTTGTGCCTGGTGCCGCTTATAGTGGGGTCAGGTGGGAGTCAGTGGCCAGTCATCATTTGGGTGGTTGCCGAATTTGTGACCTGATCGTGTGACTGGGTCAGGGCTTCGTTTGTGGCTGGGTCTGTGGTCAGCTTCGCAGCTGGGTTTGAGATGGGGGCTGTGGCCTGGTCTGGGGCAGGGTCTCAGCGTGTTCTGTGACCAGGGTTGAGACTTGCTGGGTGGCCAGCTGAAGCTTCAGCCTGTGGTTGAGGTCAAGGTTGGGGCTGTGGCTCATCTCAGGGTACTTCTGCAGCCTGGGGTCTCAGCCTCAATCCTGAGTCCATCTCTGGACGGATGGAGCTGCCTGGTCACCCCGGAAGCTGGCTTCCTTCTGGGGTCTTCAGGATCTGGGCTGCAGGTGCGGGGCAGTCCAGCAGAGAGCCCCTTCTGGGGCTCCCGGCATGCCCCCTGCAACAGCCCAGCACACAGGCGCATCAGCGGTGCATCCAACAGTTTGGGAGATAGTTAGGACGTGTTTCTATAGCAACCAACCCCCAACCAGCACTGGTTTCCTTCAGTGATGCTTTTTTCAGCATCTCCTGGCCTCTCATCCCTCCCCGGGGGGCCCTGCAGCCCCTTGAAGTCTGAGCATAGGCTGGTGGGCCCTGGATTGTTTTGGTCCCCAGACTCACCCTGACCCAGGAAGGGGGCCTGAGGACCTGCCCTATGGGACACTGCCCTGGGGGGGCCTCCTGTCCTCTGCCCCATGCTGGGCCACGCTGAGCATAACCAGAAATTTCTCTGTGCCCAGCCCAGGGTTGGGGAGGGGGCTGGGGAGGGGCTGTGGGCTTGGAGAGGATTCTTCTGGGGTGTCTGCCTTGGGGGAACCCATAGCCCGTGGGGCAGGCAGGCCTGGACCCCGTCTGCAGATAGGGCTCTGGTGGGCACAGGCAAAGGGCGCTTCAAAACGTATTCACAGCTGCAGGTTTGAGAGGTGGACCAGATGCAGCTTCAGGGAGGTGGGATCAGCCAGGAGCGCCCTGGGGGCGCCGGGGGACAGGGAGGAGGGCAGCTCCCATTCCAGGGGCCTGAGGAACAGAGGGCCCACCCTTGGGAGAAGAGGGCCCACCCTTGGGAGATTCCACATAGAAAAGGAGCAAAGAAAGGCCTGTGGCTAATCATGATCGTTTATATTATTTAACAAACCCTCTTGAGCACTGAGTGCCAGGCAGGATGCTAACCCCCTTTCCAAGTATCCATTCACTTAATCCTGGTAGCAACTCCATGTAAATACTGTTATTAGCCCCATTTACAGAGGACACTGAGGCAGAGTGGTGTGTAGTGACGTTTGCTAAGATCACCAATTGTTAAGCAGCAGCTCTGGGATTTGAACCAGCCCCAAGGGGGAATGGGAGTGGGACAGTGGCTTCTGTGAGAGAGGAGGAAGGCTTGGCTCCAGGAGGAAGGGAGTCTTCACAGACACCCCACCAGCCTGGGGACCCCAACCTAGACTCTACTCATACTCTCCATCCTCACGTGGAGCCCTGAGGGCCCAGGCCAGACCTGAGGAGCTGTGACGTGTGCTATAAGTGTGTGCTGTGAGGCTGTGTGTGACAGACAGGAGTTGCGGCCGCCTGAGTGAGCCTGCCACCACGCAGCCATGCACTTCCGTCCCTCTTGTCCCCTGACTCAGCAAGAGAGTCATGGTTTCAGATCCCACCTCAGGCAGGGCTGGGCACAGGAGCGGCGGCCTTGATCACAGGCGGCAGGCCCAGTGCCGGGCGCCCCCTCCTTGGCCCACTCAGGGGTGCTGGTGGCTCCCTGGAGGTCTGAGAATTGGCCAGAGTCAGCTGAACACCTGCAGGGCCGTGGGTGTCACAGCAGCCACGGATGCCTCCTCCGTTGTTCTGACTAGCCTGACTTCTTCCGCTTGAGAAAGTTCTAGATTCAACTTCTCTTGCAAATGGTCCGATGGCTTTGACCCAGGGCTCTCCTCTCTCCCACCCTGCCTTTAAGGCTCTGCTGGCCCCGCCCCCAGGCAGGCCGCTCCCAGGCAGGCCCCTCCCCAGGCAGGCTCTGTCCCCAACTCCTTCCTTTGGGCACCATCGGGCCCCAGGACTGGCCCGGGGAGACTTGGCCAGTACCCGTATCCCTCCCTGTGCTGTGAGATGTCTGTCCCCTCAGACCGGGCTCCTGAGAGCAGGGCAGTGTCTCCCTCCTAGCAGGGTGCTGGCCCTCAGGCAGGCCAGGGCTACTTAGGGTCCTGGTATTGGGCAGAGCACCCCCAACCGGCTCCTGTCTGGCTGCCCATTCCTGTCGGTTGCTGGGAACCAGGGCGGAGCTGGAGAAGGTGGGCATGTGCTGTGGATGACCTGAGCCGGGACCTCAGGTTCACTCACGGTGGGGAGACCTCGGTCTGTGACAAGGTCCAGGAGACCACACTGGACCTGCAGGCAGTGGGTAGGTGGGCCAGGAGAATGGGGGCGTGGCTCCCAGCAGCCCCGCCCACCGCAGGCTGCAGCTGGGAACTCAGCGGGGAGATCCTGGGGTGTGAAGGACCTCTTGTTTGTTTCTGGATCGCTGGGGAAGACTTGGGATGGTTCCCTCTTTCTCTTATCCTGATTTATAGTTTTCAGTAAGAGTGGTAGTAGGGACAGAGGACAGTCTGCTGGAGGGTGTCGGCTGGGTCTTAGAGAACACAGAAGGAACTTGGGGAGGGTTTGTGGGTGCAGCCTGGACACCCCGCAGGGCACAGGTGGCTGCCAGAGCTCTGCCTAAACCTCAGCCCTGTAGCTGATGGGGGGCACCAGCTTCTGAGTGCCAGGCGGTGCTGGACACTTAGTGGATGATCTCTGCTAAATCTCCTAACAGTGGGTAAGCATTACGATACCCATTGTACAGGCGAGAAGGGTGAGGCTTGGCGAGGTTCATTTGCCTCAGATCCTAGACTAGTAAGTGGTAGCATTGACCCCAGCTTTGTGTCACTTAACCCATAGCTGGGAGCTGGCATGTACGTGCGTGTGTGTGTGTGTAAGTGTAAGTGAGTGTATGTGTGTGCATGTGTGTGTGTCCCGGAGATGAGGGAGAGAGAACATGGGCACACGTGTGCATGGATGTGTCAGGAATGGGCTTAGGAAGGGGGAGTGGCTGGTTGGGGAGGCTCGGACTCTCCAAGGAGTGTGGACACACGTTTTAGATTTTCACACAGACACAAGGCTACCCAGGCCTTTAATATGCAGATCTGGTGGGCAGATGGTTCTAGAACTTTAGCAGCTGTCCCCAGGGTTGCCCCCCACTGGAAGTAACCATGGGGAGGCCTCTGGCCCCTTGCCCCGCTAGCTAGCAGCAGGTGGGGGGTTATTGTTGGCCAGGAGAGAGGAGGAGACCTGGGGACCCCACCCTGAGCAGACACCAAGCACCCAGCATGATGTTCCTGAGCACAGATGGTGGAGACAGATGGATCTGAGTTCAGGTCCTGCCTCTGTCACTTGGTCGCTTTGACCTTGAGCTAAGGACTTCCTGTCTCTGACTCTTTATTTCCTTAGCTGTCAGATGGGGATTCATGATACCCGCCCCATGGGGCTTGGTTAGGGTAGATAGCACCTGTGGAGCAGCTAGCAAGTGTCTGGTGTGCTGCATGTATTCAGCGGATCGTTGTCATTAAGTGTCCTCTTTGTCCAAAACACTTCTTGTTTTCTTTTTTTTTAAAAACTTATTTTTATTGTTTTTGACAGAGAGAGAGATACAGAGACAGAGACAGAGAGAAGGGGGAGGGCCCAGAACAGTCTCCATAGTTGCACATCATTGGTTTTTCCACATAGTTTCATTCCACAGGTGGGTGCGGGGCTGCACAGGGCAGGAACTGGGCCGGGGTCTCGCCCCGGTGAGAACTGAACTCGGGGCGCTCCCCAGTTCAGCACATGGGTCCGCATGGGCCGGAGATTTGATCCTCGGTCCCCAGGGCTGCAAAGTGAGCGCTCAACCCACTGAGCGATCCCGGCTTCCCCCAAAACACTTCTTGACCCTCTTCCTTGTGGGACTGCAAACTGGGCACGGAAAACACAGAAGTGCCGGGCACCTGCCCCAAAGAGACAGCTCCTCAGCCTTTGCCCTTGCTGGGCTGGGTTCAAGGTGCTCTCCTTCTCTGACTCTCAAGACTCTGTGTGGCCCCTGGCACACCCAACTTGTGCCCACCCCCATGCCCCACCCTTCAGGAGTCTTCTTGACCCTCTTGGGCATCTGTGTGCCCCTCTTCCTGGAGCGTGTGGGTGACAGGCTCTAGCTGAGGGTTGGAACCTTAAAACCCACCTGTTCAGAGCTCCCATCCGCCACTGGCCACACCCACCTTCTCTGGCTCCATTTCTTCTCCCACCTTGGCTACCTGTCTCCCCTCCATCACTGCCTCCAGCCACATGGACTCGACAAGCTCTTGTGTGCAAGGCTGTCGTGGGTTCGCCCTGCCTGCCCATCCCACGTGTGTGTGTGCACGTGGGAGTGTGCTTGCACACACACACTTGTGTTGAGCCTGTCTGGCTCTTTCTCCCCTTTCAAGCCTCCACTCCCTCGATACCTTTTCAGAAAGGCCTTCTGCTCACACCCCTCCCAAGATAGTTTGTCCACTACCGGTTTCCTTTTTGCAACCTCGGCTGTTTGCTAAGAAGTCTGCACGCTGGAGGGGATGCTGGAGGGAGCGTCTCCCACCCAGATGCCAGGTGGCAGCTGCTCCCTAGCCTCACCCCCTTTGTACAGGTTCTTTGTTATACCCCGCTCTCCCCGCCACACACCCACTTTTCCAGTGGTTTTGGGAGCTCCTGCCTGACTGGAGGGAAGGGCTTGGAGGACCCTTTAAACAAACTCAGAGTATATGTTCACACAGCCACGCAGGGATGCTGGAATGGCTCAATGGACTGAGCACTTGTCTTGCATCCCAGGGTCCGCAGATCGAATCCTGACCCCGGCCTGTGTGGACCCATGTGCTGAACTGGGGAGTGCCCCAGTTTGGTTCTCACTGGGGCCTATGCGGGAGCCCCCTGGCCTGGTTCCTGCCTGGCACAACCCTGCGCCCACCTGTGGAATGAAACTATGTAGAAAACAAATGACCTGCAACTGTGGAGACTGCTCTGGGCCCTTCCCCTTCTCTCTGTCTCTGTTTCTCTGTCAAAAACAATAAAAACAAATCCTCAAAAACCCACGCAGCTCTGCATTTTGAGGACAGAGGATAAAATTAAACAAGATAAAATGTGTTGTTGAAACGACATTCACATTAGCCCTTGACCACAAAGGAGAGTCGGCGGTCAGGTGAAGGGTCACAGGAGTTCAGTGTTCCTGATGTGAGAAGGTGACCAGGTTCTTGGGATGATGGGGGCCGATGGCCTTCGTCCTTCTCCTGGTGGGTATACAGTTGCAGGTGTCCGCCTGTCTATTCTTTAGGCTAGAATTACTCTGGAAGGAGAGTGTAGCATAGGTGACGGTGGGAAAGGAGAGGTTCTGTTTTCTTCACGGCATTTTCTACTGCAGAGATGGCCCTGTTGCTGACGTGTGCCATGTCTGTCTCCTGGGCCCCCGGCAGAATGTAAGACAGGTGGGGTCCCCACCCTGTCCCTCTTACGCACCTCGCTGTGCCCTGCACCTAACCCAGAGCCTGTGGGGTGGGCAGCTCCCTTTGACATCCAATCTCCCCTCTCTCCGCTCACCTCCCTAGAGGACACTTCCCTCACACAGAGCTGGATTTGCCTTCCTGCAGCCTTCCTGCTGCCGGGCTCTCCCCGCTGGGACTCAGGACATGCTCTCAGCACTGTGGTGACCTAGGGTGGCGGTGGCCTGAGGGGAGGGACGAGGTGGGGTTGGGGAGGGAGGGGCAAGTTCTAGAGCTTTCCTCTTTCGCTCAGGCTCCAAAGCATGTGCTATTTGTGAGGGGGAGGTTGGCAGAATGTCCTTGTCTTTGTTCTTGGGTGGAATGTGTACTGAATAGGAGTCCCCAATCCCTGGGCCACAGACCAATATAGGTCCCTGGCCTGTTTGGAACCAGGCCGCACAACAGGAAGTGAGTAAGCGAAGCTTCATCTGTATTTACAGCTGCTCCCTATCGATCACACTACTTCCTGAGCTCCGCCTCCTGTCAGGTCAGCTGTAGCATTAGCTTCCCACGGGAGCAGGAACCCTAGTGTGAACTGCACATGCGAAGGATCTAGGTTGTCGCTCCTTATGAGAATCTACGCCTGGTGATCTGAGGTGGAGCTGAGGCGGTGATGCTAGTGCTGGGAAGCGGCTGCAAATACAGATGAACGTCAACAGAGAGGCTTGCCTGTACAGAGACCATCATCAATCAACTGCTTGCAGACTCATCAAAACCCTACCAGTCAGGTGCAAGTGACAATTAAGCTGCGTCTGGTGGCAGGCTTTAAGTGGCAAGTGAGTTGACGTACTTCAACTATACAGCTACATCTGGTGGAAGGCTTTAAGTCAGAATCTTGCACGTACGTTTGTCCGTGGGTGGCCTGCTCATATTTTATTCACCACTTCCATCACAGATCCTCTCTCCTGCACTGTGTATTTGCCTCAGGTGGGACTGGTTCCTTGCAGGAAAACTAGCCCAGGGCTCCCTTTAATCGTACATTGGGGTGAGTTGTATAATTATTTTATTATACATATTACAATGTAATAATAATAAAAATAAAGTGCACAATAAATGTAATGTGCATGAAACCATACCACCCCCTGACCCCAACCCGTCTGCGGAAAAATTGTCTTCCATGAAACCGGTCCTTGGTGCCAAAAATATTGGGGACCACTACTATCTAGGGCCACCATATCAAGGGACTTCAGATCTCCCCATCACCTCTTAACCTCTTGCTGCTCAGCATCCAAAACTCAGGAACCAAGTAGATGAGGATAATATCTCTCCGAATTCTTGCCTCTTAGGAGTGAAATAGATTCGGACAGCAAGAGACATTTGTATATTAATATAGAATGTGTGATAGTTTTTATACCTTTATTATCTGTTGATTGAGAAAACATAAAAGTAATGTAAATTCAAAAAGCATTTGAAGTGATTGTATTTTTTGAGTCACAGAAATCTTCACATACATTTGATTTATGCCTTAAAACTTCTTTTTCTTTTCTTTTGTGTGTGTGTGTGCTATTGTAAATGCTATTGGTTTTTAAACTTCAAATTTTGGAGTGCAGTGTACTTTGTATTGATCTTGTATCCTGCAATCTTGCTACTCTCAAAAACCCAGTGGGGGTTTTTGTAGACATTGGAGAGCTTTTATTTTTCTATGGAGACTATCATGCCATCTGAGAGAAAAGGCAGGGGTTTTTGTTTGTTGTTTTTTAATTTCAATATGTACTTGAATACTTTTTATTTCTTTTTCTTGTCTTATTGCACTAACTCCCTCCACATTCACTTAGGAAGCATACCCATCCTAGGCGTACTCAGTGATGGTGCATCTGGATTCTAAAGCTCCTGTGCAGTACATCCAGGGCCCAGGGCTAGGAAATTGTTGAGCAGACTGTCATGCTTCCACATGGGTAGGTGAGAATCAAACATTTGGGTCCCCACGGGGCGGGTAGGGCAGACCTAGTTTTGTGCCCAGAGGTGACTCCTGGGTCATCGTTCCCTGTGGCTTCTGTCTTTTCTGTGTCTCAGAACATGGGCCCCACCTGGCTCCACGCTATGGAGCTCCAACTGGTGTGTTTTGGGTAGTTCATGGTGGGCGGGGCAGGAGGAACAGGCAGGAGGGCTGTGTCCCTGGGCTGACGTGGGCTGGCCTCTCCCTTTAGGGACAGTTTATGTTCTGGGATCTGGCTCAGGGCACAGGGCCAGCATGCTGTAGGGTGAGTGGGGGCTGTAGTAGGTCCTCCCAGGACTGCTCCATGATGGGGCCCCCGAGGCATGGAAAGGGAAGGCCCCCACTCACTTGTTTATCGACATCCACGGTGTGCCCTATGGTTTCCTCAAACATCAGCCAGGGCTGAAAAGTTTTAAGGGACAGTGTCTGTCATGTTTCTCATTGTAAAGATGGGGAAACTGAGTCACGGGCCTTGTGGATCTAAGAACCCAACCCTAGAGACAGGGCCTGGGTCCCTGGTGACCAGGACTGAGGCCTCAGGAAAGAACTTTGTGTGCACGATGGTTCTACTGTTTTCCATGGAACCTAAGATGCAATCAATTAGTAAGATGCACCTTTATTTTCTGTGCTCCAAGAAAGAATAGACAGTGCCAGATGTGACATGCTTTACGTAAGATGCACCCCAGTTTTAAAGACGTTGAAATGTAAAAAAACTGCACATCTTGGGACTGACAAAATAAGATGAATTGATAAAATTCATAGTCATGTCAAATTATACATGCAGTGTAAGAATGGAGTTTCCCCGTCTTTTCTTATCAAATTCTGCTCGGTAGAGAGAATCTCTGTGGACATTTTGGTGGATGTCCTTGCAGACATTTTCATGCTCCTGTAAGTATATTTATGCACTAATTATGTACTAAGCACATCGATGCATTTTATTTAATCATTTTTTTGTTAAAAGATTTATTTTATTGTTTGAGAGAAGATGAGAGAGACAGAGACAGAGACAGAGAGACAGAGAGAAGGGGGAGGGCCCAGAGCAGTCTCCATAGTTGTACATCATTAGTTGTGACATAGTTTCATTCCACACGGGTGGATGTGGGGCTGAGTGGGGCGGGAACCCAACTAGGGGCCTCCTGCGTGAGAGGCCATCCCGGAGGTTACCAGCATGTCACAGTTCAGCATATGGGTTTGCGCAGGCCGGGGCTGGGAATTGAACTTCTGCCCTTGCAATTGCGAGACAAGTGTTCATCCTCTGATCTCTCCTGGCTTGCCCTGATTTAATCTTTACAACAGGCTCATGAGGCGCATATGAGCTATCTTTACTTTATGGCTGAAGAAACTGAGGCACAGAGAGGGGAAGGGATTCACCTGACATCATGCAACTTCTAAGAGGCGAGGCCTGAGCTTGAATCCAGGCCACTTCAGCCTCAGAGCTGAGCCCTGAACTGAGACGCTGCACAGATCCTCAGCACGCAGACACCAGGATGCTTTTCAAAAATCAGGTCAAGAGGAACATACTGTTCCAGAACCAACCCATATTGCTTCCTCCTCACCATGCTCCATGGGCATCTTTCCATGTCTGTGTATAAGCTACTTCATTGTTTCCAATCGCTGGTGAAGAATTCCCTTTCCTAGTGTATTTGAACGTACGTTCAGTCCCCTACTGATGGACACTGGGATTTCTTCCAGTGTTTCTCTTTCTTTCTGTCTTTTTTTTTTGGTATTACCAGAACACCAAGATGATCAACTCTACACTTCCATCTCTGTACAATATCGCCTCAGGAAAATGACCAGATCCATTTTCTTCTAAGACTTCTATGGCTTTAACGTTTACAATGGGATTTTAATCAACCTGCAATTCCCAGTATTTCAGGTGGCCAGGGAGGACGCGGAGGGGTGCTTCATGTGCTGGGGCGTCTTCCATGTCAGTCCCGGGGTGCATCGTAGCGGGAGCTCAGAGAATGGGGGCGTGGGGTGGGGGGCGGGGAGAGAGCTCCCGTCCCAGCCCCACCTTGGACCTGCCTCCCCGGTCCTGGAGCAGGAGGTACGTGCACCCGAGAACCCCTCAACCCCATGTCCTGACCTCTACAGAGAGATTTCTTTTAAAGATTTCTTTTACTGTTTCAGAAGAGTTGAGAGAGAGAGAGAGAGGGAGAGAAGAGGGGGCCCCAGTGTAGTCCCCATAGTTGCTCATGGTTAGTTGTGACATAACTTCATTCCACACAGGTGGATGTGAGACTGTGTGGGGTAGGAACGGAACCAGGGGCCCCCCGCATGGAAGGTGAGAACCTTTGCTGCTGAACCATCCCAGCGGCTACCAGCTATGGTGCAGGTCAGCATGTGGGGTTTGCATGGGCCGGGGCCAGGAATCGAACCCCGGACCTTGCAATGATGAGGCAAGCGCTCACCTGCTGAGCTATCCCAGCATCTCCTAGATGTTAATAATAATAGCAGTCGCCATTACTGATCCTCCTGAGATACAGGCGCTGAGCACGCATTCTTCCTGATCCTTTGAGCTCCGGATTGACTGTCGTCGATATTTTATAGATGGGGAAACTGAGGATGGCGTGTGGAAAGGGAAAGGCCACACAGGTGTGTAAAGTGGCAGAGATGGGGCAGAGCTCAAGTTCAGCTGCCCCTCTTCTTAGTTTGGGACCTTTTTCTCCTGGAGATTGGACCGCACATGTTATGTGTAGTAGACAGTACGAGCAGGAATTTGGCTTCTCCCGGCTCCACCCTATTGATGGGCGTGGCCCTGTGACTTGTTTGGGCCAATGAAATGTGCACAGAGATGTGTCCCTTGTGGGAAGAGGCCTTGAGGACCGGGCGTGACGTTCTGCACTCTTGTCCCCTGCTGCGGCTGACTTTGAAGTCTCATTTTGAGATGATGGTGGCGCCCTTGAGGGACTGCCAGGAACAGCGGCCCCTTCCAAACTGTGTGAGTGAGAGGAGAGCCATCGCTGTGTTAAACAGCTGAGATCACTTGTTAGCGCAGCAAAACTGGCCTTGTGCTGACAGAGACTCTGTGTCGCCTTGGCAACACCTCCTAACCACCTCCAGTGTCAGTGGCAGTACACACACAGTGGGCGTGCCCGTTGCTGCCCAGGGCACTGCCTCAGAGAGGTAGGTGGGGCTTAACTGAAGGCGTGGAAGTTGGGGAGCTCTGTGTGATACCGAGCCCTGGATGGGAGAGGGCCAGGGCAGGACGGACACTGCTTGACTTGTGGTCCAGGGATGGTCTTGGTTTGTCCACTTCATTTCAGGGTGCGGTGTCAGCCTTGGTTAACAGATGTGTTCCCTTTGGCAGGTGGCCCTCCCCCGGGCGGCGGTGCCCCCTGGCACCTCCGAAATGTCCTCAGCGACTCTGTGGAGAGCTCAGATGATGAATTCTTTGATGCTAGAGGTGAGTGAACCCCATCCCTCCCATCCTTGTCTGGGTGACCTTCCTGGAAGCCCCACGAGGGAGTCTCTGTTGCAGGCTAGCATCTGTCCCCACGCGGACACTGTAGTTCCACACTCCACACCTACCTGGTCTGGGGGCTCCCCAAGCGCTGTGGCTCAGCCGTCATCCATTCACTCTCTGAGGTATTGGTGAGTTTCTCATCTATGTCAGGAGCTGGGCGAGGCACTCACGCTATGACAGTGACCCAATCGGCATGGCCACCGCCCTGTATCAAGCTTACAGTCTAGTGGGCAAGACAAACATTGAACAGTTACACGGAGGGGTACGCAATCACGAGTGGGGAGTGATGCCCCCGAGTAGGAAGTACGAGGTGTGAGTACAGAGCTGCAGCGGGGGCCTAACATAGTGGGGGCACTCCAGGGACGGAAGTACGCTCGTGTGGCAGGGGGCTCGCGAGGAAGGGGAACAGGAGACATGAAGCTACCTGTGACTCGGTAAGTGACTCAGATCAGCCCACAAACAGGAGGGGACCCGGGTGGAGGTAGGAACCGGTTAGAAAGGCTGCGGCAGCCATTAGGGAGGGAGACGATGGTGGGGGGCCCCGGGCTCTGCGGCCAGTGCTGGGGGCATGGCCGGCACCAGGACGTAGCCAGGGGCACGTGTCTGGAGCCCTGGAGCCCAGGGCACCATCTGTGCGTGGCTCCCAGGTGAGAATGTGCAGGGCAGGTAAGGGGACCAGTGGAGGGGAGGCTCCATTCCTGGGGGGTTGCCTTCCTCCTGAGACAGGGCCGGCTCTGGAAACAGAGACAGCAGGGAAGACGTCTGGAGCCTGCGCAGGAGGACACTTGAAACGTGGGCTCAGCCACGCCATTGACTTATTCTGTGATCTTGGGCAAGTTTGGTATTTTTGTATTTTTTACCTTCTCTGGGCCTCAGTTTCCCTAATAGTTCTGTACCTCCAGAAATGGAAGAATACCCAGTTCAGGTGATTTTCAGAAAGCACGGCTGGGTGGTGGGATACTGTCCCGGCTCTAGGCTCCCCCATTCTTGGCTCTGGACAGAGAACCCCCTTCCTCATGCCAACCCCAAAGCAGCCCACAGGGGGCTCATTTTCTGCCTCCCGTGGGGTCTGCTTGGAAGGTCTGCCAGGGCCGAGTTTCTCCTTAGCAACTAACCCACGGTGTGACAACGACAGCTTCAATATTTTGATGCTTAGAACACTTCTATTTAAAGTGTTTTTGCAGCCCTCCAGGGCTCTGCGTTCTCACATGACAACGGTGGACGGTGGCTTGCTGCAGGAAGTGTCTGTGGGTGGCTGGGTCAGCCCCCCAACCCCTGTCCCTTGAGGCCCTGCTCACCTGCTCTCCCCATGGCGAGTAGCCGTGGATACCACCCCCCACTGCCTGCTGCCTCCCTCAGCTCTCTGTCACCCCTCCCATGATCTCATCGCTCCCTCTGCGGTTCCCAAATTGGCCTCCGCTCTCAATCTTATTGGTGGCCCTGCCATCTCTTGTATTCCCTGTGTCTCCTCGTCTCACATCTGTCTTTCCTTCTCTCTGCTCTCTCAGGACTCTTGACCCTCCTGTCTCTTTCCGTCTTCCACCTCTCAGTGCCTCCTGCGGACCTCGGGTCTCTCTCCCTCCTCCCATCTCACCCCTTCCAGAGTCTCTGTAGCCCTCTGCCCTAGGAGCTGCCCCGCAGGCCGCTGGAACCCGCTTTTGTTCTAAGTGGCCAACTCCCGGCCTCCCATGTGGTCCACGCAGCCTCCCTGGATGGCGTTTTGCGTGCTTCCTGGGCGCAGGGCAGTCCGAGGGGGAGCCTGGTCCTGGCTCCTCCTGGCCACTTGCTCAGCATCTGCGCATGCCTGGAAGAGCCACCTCGCTGGCCTCTGTCCTCCGGCCAGGCTGAGCCCTGACCCTGACCTGGGGTACGGTGCCTGTCCCCACCTGAGCAGGGCCCTGCATGCTGCTGTCGCTTGGTTCCGACGTCAGCCGTGGTGGGGCTGCACCAGGGGTGTCAGCCCTGAACATGCCCCTGGAGCATTGTGTCCTCCTCCTCAGTGCTGATGGGGAAACTGAGGCCAGATCATACCTCAAGGTGGGGACGAAGGGGCTGGGACCCAGGAGCCTGGTGTGCAGATCAGGCCTTTTTCTCTGACTTATTACTGGAATTGGGACCTTCCTTCCTCCCTTCCTTCCTTAAGCCTCTGCCTGTCGGCTCAGCACCGGCTTTACCCAGTGGGGTGAGAGGCCCTCCTAGCTCACATCTGGTAGCAGAGCAGAGACTCAGGCTCCAGGGCCTCTGGCGGTATATGTAAGGCATAGGAGGGATTGGGGAGCAGTCAGGCTGGCGTATGGAACCTTCTGGCTTCAGAACAACCCCCAGGCAGGGTGCTGGATCCTTGAGGCAGGGCAGTGGGCCTCAGGGGTGGCTGGCATCCCTGATTGAATGCTACAGGCTGGGCAGTGGGGTCCAGACCCCCAGACCCAGAAGAGGTGCCACTTCGCCTCCTGTCAACACAGTGACAGGACATCTGGGAGCCATAGCCCGGCCTGTCAGGCTTGGAGGGCAGAGTGAGGGAAAACCCAGGCAGCCACGTGCCTTGAACCCTGACCATGTCCGAGCAGGGCGGCCCTCAGGTTTTTGAGTTCAACACCCCACCCCATTTTACAAGATGGGAAACTGAGGCCAGAGAACTGGGAAACTTGCTCAGGGTCACACAAAGCATTAGGCAGAGCAGGGGCTAGAATACAGACTCATCCATTCACTCTCTCAAGTAGTTATTGAGCATCTGCCCACCACTGGGCACTATTCTATGTGTTGGGGACACAGGGACCAATAGATCTGCTCCCAGCCTCATGAAGCAGTTTAGTGGTGATGGGCGGTAGGTGGTAAGACCTTATATAAGCATGTACATTACATGGATAATTGCCACTAATACAAAACAAAGGAACAGACACGTCAAGGAAGACATAAGAATGGCAAAAAATGAAAATATGTCAACAGCGTTCGTCCTTAATTGCAAGGCACATGCAAATTAAAACCACGAGACACCACTACGTAGCTATTAGGATGGCTAAATAAAACCACCAGTGGAGGAATCGAAGCTTTCAGACTCTGCTGGCGAGACCGTACAATGGTCCAACCATTTTGGAAAACACATCGCCGCATCTTCAGAAGCTAATCGTAGTTTTCCACCACATGAGCGAGACCATGCTGTCCTGGATCTCCACCCAAGAGGGAAGAAAGCCTGGGTCCTCTGAAAGACGTGCCCATGAGGGTTCATAGCGACTTTATTTATGAGAGCCCCCAGCTGGGAACAGCTCAAACGCACATCAGTGCGTGAATGGGTAAACATGGCGCAGCCACGGAATGAAATACTCCTCGGCAGGAAGAAGGAATGAACGTCTGATACACGCACCCTGTGGACGGAGCTCAAAATAAGCAGGCTGCATGAAAGGTGTCAGATGGAGAGAGTACCGTATTTTTCGCTCCATAAGACGCACTTTTCCCCCCCAAAAAAGTGGAGGGAAAAGTGTATGTGTCTTATGGAGTGAGTACTGCAAAGAAGAGTGCATGTTGGAGACCTTAATGATGCTGTGGGGAAGCCTGCAGCCAGATCAGAAAGCAGGGACTGCATGGAAGGAGAGCGGGTCCAGGCAGGTCAGGTGCGTCCTATGGAGCGAAAAATACGGTACATACTGTACATACATTTATAGAAAACCCTAGAAAATGCAAATGAGTCTATAGTGACAGGAGCAGATGGGGGCAAAGAGCAACGAAGTGGGACAGGAGAAGATGGCAGAGGGTGATGGATACATGCTCACTCTCTGGATTGGGGTGATGATTTCATACGTGGGTGCGTAAGTCAAACCCTCCAGCTGTGTATTTTATTTTTTGACTTGGGGATCTAATTGGCTTGATTGATTGATTCATGAATCGGGCAGTATCCCATCTAGGACCAAACAGAGGGGTGCTCCCTCAAATTGTATACTTTAAATGTGTGTAATTTCTTGAATGTCGGCTCTACCTCAGTAGTGCTATTGTAAAAAACGGAAGAACTGCCCCCAAGGTAACATAAAGGAATGGAGGTAACCCGCCAAGGGTGTGGCTTGGGCTTGTGAGCTGATTAACAAGAGATGAGCCATGTGAGGGTTGGGGGTGGGGGTGGGGACGAGTGCTCTGGACAGTGGGAGTAGCCAGCACAGAACTCTTACTGAGGAATGAACAGGAGGTGGGGGTGGTGAGGGTGAGCAGGGGGTGCCTGCTTAGTGCTCCGTGCCCACTGCCCCAGCAGGGGGTGCGAGGGCAGACCCAGTAGCCTCAGGACACACTTTCCTATCCAGGCTTGGGGGTGACACTGGGCTTCCTGCCCCTCACCACACAGGAGGCCAGAGACTCAGAACTCAGGGTCTCCTGCACAGGCCTGGGCCTCAAGACGCTGAGCTCTCCGGGTGAGTGGCAGGTGGGCTGGCCAGGCCCTGTGGGTCAGAGAGCTCGGGAGGCCAAGGGGGACCAGCCCGTAGCCCATGGCTCCTGGCCAGGAAATGCTGAGTTCTAGAGAGAAAAGGAAGCTGTCCTTTGGAGTCGTGACCTCTAGAGGGCGCAGGTTGGGGCTGGCATGAGTGCTGTGGCATCGGATGAGCTTATATGTCCAGCACGAGTCACTGATGGCTGGTTTCTATGGCAAAATGTATGTCTTCATTTAGAAGACATCCAGGTGCATCCTTAACTTTAAACCCTCTACTTTGACGCAATGAAGAGTCCAGTTCGAGAAATCTGAAAAGCCAAGAGGCATCTAGGTACAAACAGAAGGGTCCTACACGCCGTGAACTGAACTGCTGCATGAAGGTGTTAGTGAGGACCCTGAATGCTTGGCCTAGCCCTGCCCCCTGGGCAGCTGCGCAGCTCTCACCTGTGAAATGGGGGTCCTGGGCTTCACCTCCATGGCTCCCGTCAGCTCTAAACATTCCAGCACTCCTCAGTGGCCTGGGAAGGCTTGCTGGTAATAGTGCCTAGGCCCATTCCAGCGTTTCCTTGGGAAATACTTGTTTTTAAAGATTTATTTTTATTCTTTTTTGACAGAGACAGAGAGACAGACAGAGAGAGACAGAGAGAAGGGGGAGGACCCAGAGCAGTCTCCATAGTTGACAGCATTAGTTTTCCACATAATTTCACTCCACAGGTGGGTATGGGGCTGCACAGGGCAGGAACTGGGCCGGGAGCCTCCCACATAGGCCCCGGCAAGAACTGACCAGGGAGCACACCCCAGCTCAGCATGTGGGTCCACATGAGCTGGGGCCAGGATTCGATCCTTAGGTTCTGGGGCTGTAAAGCGAGCTCTTAACCTGCGGAGCCAACCCAGCTTCCCCAGGGGAATACTTGTTTTCTTCTGACTTTTCCCACCAGCCTCTGTTGACACCCCCTCCTCCCGGACCAGGCCCTGATGTGGGTAGAGGGGAGATGTTGGCAGGGCTGGGGGTGGGGTGGAGCCACAGTTTGTTTTCAGGGCCCATCTCTCCCTGCATGGGGCGCCCTCCCTCGGTGAGGGGAGGGAGTTCTGGGTGGGAAGCTGGCCACTGTCTGCAGTCTCTGTGGCCCGGCTTCCTCCCAGAGGCCTGGGGTAGGGTGGCTTGTCTTGTGGGAAGCTGGGCACAGAGGCCTCACAGACGCAAACCCCGGGGCTGATCCTGCCTGGGGCCCTCCTCACAGCGAAGGAGGGGAAGTGGAAAGCCAATGCCATGGAGCCGGCCGCAGAGGTTTCTGGAAATAGGCTGAGTGGGACCCGTCCACTGTGATGAAGAGAGAGCAGTGGTGATGGCGGTGGGTGTGGCGGTGGGGGAGGGGCGAGTGTTAAGCAGCTTGGGGGCAGATGAGCAGGCTCGTGTGCCGGAGGCCCCAGACCAGAGCATACCCAGGTCCATGGAAGGACTGGCAGCGTGGGCCTGATGCAGAGGTGATGGACGGTCCTGGACCAGCCGACCGCAGAAGGTGGCGGTGCCCTCAGCTTCCAGGCACTGGACAAGGAGGCTCCCTTCTCTGTGTGCATGGATCCAGCAGAGACGGGCCCCGGGGGCGGAAGGCAGGCTTTCCTCACGGCACTGGAGGTTGTGCTTAAAGGGCTGTGCCCAGGCATCGGTCACGGTTGGAGTCAGTCTGGGGTCAAGGCCAGGGTTGTGGTGCCTCAGGGTGGGGTTCAGCCTGGCACCTAGTCTGGGTCTCAGTGGGGGTGACATAGATGCAAAAACTGTGTCCACATCAGGATGGGAATTAGCATGCGGGGAACAGGCAACAGCAGGATCAATAACCAGGGCGTTTATCCAAGTTGTGTGTGTGTGTGTGTGTGTGTGTGTGTGTGTGTGTGTGTGTTCTCACTACCTCTCAGGGGACCCAGAGAAAGACACAGAAACCCTGAGAGTGAGAGAGATCAGGAGACATGTCCAGCTAGAGAGAACTGAACTGGGGGCCTCCTGCATGGGAAGCACTCCCCAGTTCAGCATATGGGGCTGCACGGGCCAGGGCCAGGACTTGATCCATGGTCCCTGGGGCTGCAAAGTGAGTTCTCAACCCACTGAGCCATCCCAGCTTCCCAAGGACTCTTGAAATAGTGTATCTGTGTTCAAATCCTGGCTCTAGACAGTGACATGGGGCAA
Source organism: Craseonycteris thonglongyai (assembly GCA_004027555.1). NCBI lineage: Eukaryota > Metazoa > Chordata > Mammalia > Chiroptera > Craseonycteridae > Craseonycteris > Craseonycteris thonglongyai. The sequence continues at coordinate 55,959 of PVKE010001018.1, read as the reverse complement.
GTTACTAAACTAGTCTATGTCTCACTTTCCTTGGTCTATAAAATGGAGGTAATAATAATTGTACCTCTTTAGTATTGTTATGAAAATTAAGTGAGTTAATGTTACTGTGCATCAAATGCACAGTAAGTACTTGATGTGTTGTTAAATAAATCAGGGCAAGAATCTTCATTATCATCATCATCATCATCCATCCATCCACAACCCAGACACCAGCCGGAAGTGGGGTCTGGGTCCCTAAGCTCTGGGACAATTCAGAACGTCGGACAGCTCCCCGAGCTTCAGCTCCATGTGTAGCGTTCTCCTCTTTGTAATAGCAGTGAAATGGGCCTCACCCCTTTATTCTTGGTTACCATGAGCGCGAAGATCCTTCTCACCACCAGTTAATGTCCGTTCTAGGTGGGAGGACTCAAAGCTCCTCACCAAGAAGGCCCACCTCTTCCAAGCGGGGCGGGGACGCACCTGTGGGTTTGTCTTGAGGACATGCCCCTTCCTGCGATGAGGGACCACAGCAGACGTGCGGCACCCAGGGGCATGCGTCCTGGGTGCTTAGGGAATACGGTCCCCCCGATTCCCCCCGGAGTAATCTAAGCTCAGACTGGGGGAGAGCAAGCATAGAGACGGGGCTGAGGGGCAGATTGGGGGTGGGGGACGGAAGCGTGAAGAGGTTTCTGGGGGTGCAGTGTGGGTTCCACACAGCGCAAGGCTTGCGGAGAGCCGGAAGTCTGCTCTTCCACTGGCTCCAGAGCGGCCTCCGCGCCCCTCAGATCCCGGTCCACTCAGTACTGACGGCTACTCACCTCCCCAGTGAAGAGACAACCGTCTGTCATTGTGAACCCCTGCTGTGCACCCATTTATACCCATTGTATGGCTTCTTCCTCATAGCAGCTCCATGAGTTAGGCGTTTCCAGCCTCATTGCACTGATGGTAACGGGCTAGAAGGCAAGTAACTTACCCAAGAAAAACCCACAGGGGCGAGTTTTTATCCTTTTGCCCTCACTCTTCCTTTCAAGAAATAGCGCTCTTAGGGCTAGGAACGGAGCCTCTGTGCATTCTGTCACAACTGGGGTCCGCTTGCGCCTTCCTTTGGCTGAGTAGGGAACAACAGCAACAGTTCCTTACTAAGTATCTCACAGCTGTCCAAACGGCCCACACCTCAACTCCAAGGTAGAAATAACCGCTCCCTCAGCTAGGAGCCCCGCTCCCTGCCCGCTCACGGCCCTCTGCTCCTTCCCACAGAGGAGGTGGCAGAAGGGAAGAGCGCCATGCTCATTGGGATGTGCCAGTGGAACTCCAACGACCTGGTGGAGCAGATCGAGACCATGGGCAAACTGGAGGAGCATCCGGGTAAGCTGCGCCCCTCTCGACCGGGGCGTGTCCGGGCGTGTGTTGCAGGGCGGGTGGGCGGAAGTGCTGGCAATGTGGGGTAGGACTTGTGTCTCCTATGAAGAGTCATGTATGGGCCTGGGCCCCTCCCTGCATTGACCCTGTGACCCCTGAAGTGTGTGACTTGCCGGAATCCTCAGGGGGACTTCTGTGGGGCTTTCTGTGGCAGGAGAAGGCTATAAGGTACCTCCACAGTCTCTTTTGCCCATGGGGTGGCCACCCCTGGAGCATGGGCAAGGAAGAGCAGGTGGCAGGGTCCACGCTCCTTGGCCCTCCAGGCCGTCATGCTGGTTGAAGAAGGATGACAAGTGGCAGAGGCTTTGAGAGGGGACAGGGCAGAGGGGCAGCTGTGTGCATGGCAACTTCTTTGGGTTGAGTGGTGGAAGGAGGATGTGGCTGCGGATTAATCCAGGAGGCTTCTTAGGGACAGGAGCTTAGACCAGGAGCTCCATTAGCAGACAAGGCGGGCACATCCTTTTAGTCTCCATCCATCTGTCCATGCGCCCACATTGCACCTACTGTGCATAAACAGAGAAGGGAACCAGGTGACTCAACTCGGGCCTCTGCCTTATGATGTGTCAGTGTAGACATAAGGGGGTCAGGCTGAGCCTGAGGGTCGTCGGGCCCAGAGGGGAGAGACAGGCATTTCCGAAGAAGGCAGGGGAGGTGGAGCTCAGGAAGGGTTCTTGACGATGATGCAATGGAGCTCGGCTTTGAAAGGCAAGTGGGAGAAGCCAGGATGGTTCAGCGGGTTACACTCGCTTTGCAGCCCTGGGGTCTGAGGATCGAGTCCCAGTCCTGGCCTGTGAGGACCCATACGCTGAACTGGAGTGTGCTTCCCATGTGGGAGGCCCCTGGTTCAGACCCCAGCTCTTGGGGGTGTGTCTCCCAGGCAGGAGGCCCCCTGCCTGGTTCCTGCCCTGCATGGCCCCCCCATCTGTGGAATGAAACCATGTGAAAAACTGTTAACATACAACTACGGAGACAGCTCTGGGACCTCCCCCTTCTCTCTGTCTCTCTCTGTCTCTGTCTCTGTCTGTCAAAAACAGTAAAATAAATCTTTAAAAAAAAAAAAAGAAAGAAAGGCAAGTGGCAGATGTAGCTGAGGAGGTCATAAAATCAGATGACATGTGAGACACCGAGGCTCAGACAGGAGCTGTACCTGGTAGGGTGGTCCTGGGTGTGAGGATAGAGCTGGGCTAGAATGCTACCAGGATCCCGAGTGCTCACCTGTGTCCCTGCTGTTATCCTGGGGCCAGATTGCTGTAGTCCTCCTCCCCACTCCATATGCCACTCTTCCAATGTCCCCTCTTCCTCGCCTCCTCCTGTCTCCCTCTCCTGCCCCCAAACGGGGAAGGTTATCCTATCACGAGGTGGTCAATGAGCTGGGCTTGGCCCTGCCGAAGACAAGGACACATCTTGACGCTGGTCACCTTGATGCTGGCTGCCTTGCTTACAGCCTCTACTCCTTTCCTCACCCCCTATCCTGCCTCTTTGGTCTGGAGCCCTCCCCATGCCAAGGTGCCTATCCTGAGAAGCCAGGGATGACTGCTCCATTATACAAGTGCAGAAACTAGGGCTCAGAGGTGCAGCGTGTTGCCCGAGGTCCCGCAAGCTGGTAGCGGCATCATGCTCAGACCCCTAGTGTCCTGATTCCTAGACCAGAGCTCTGTCTCCCAAATTGGACTGAGGCCAGGCACGGTCCGAGGCCCCTGCAAAGTCAGGTCCAAGAAACACAGAGTCCTAAAGGAAAGCCCCGCACCCCCCATGGGCCCCCATCACATTCATAGGAATGACAGGCTGAGTCTGGTCATCAAGGTCAGTCCAAGGACAGTGTCCCAGTCTTCACAGCCATGTGCAGGTGGACCCTGGTCTGCTCTTTCCTTCACTCCAGGAACCCTGGAGGGGCCCCAAACGGGTCATGGGTTCCAGATGCTTCCAGGCCAATGCTTGGTAGCCATGAAAAGACAGGGCTTACCTGGGTCGGAGACTGGACGCTGTTGCCTCCCAGTCCTGAATGGGGAGCAGGAGGGAGAGAGAGAAGAGGAGGCGACGGAGAGGAAAGCAGCCGTGTTTCCAGCTCCTTCCAAGCCCCGTGCCCCGGGGGATTCATACAACACAACAGAACGCACATTCATGTCATTCATTGCAGCTCAGTTACGGAGCCACAGTTGGGGCTCAACCCTGTGCTCGACGGGCGGGACACAAACAGGAGCAGGCTGGCGTTGCCACTCTCTGAAGGAGCTGACAGCAGTGAGAAGAGATGGTGCAATAAGACAGGGTCCTTAGGAGAGAGATGATTTGGGGGAGAGTAAAGTCTGAAAACACTTCTTGGAAAAGACTGCATGCAAAACCGGTGATATAGAAGGAGCTGCCTGCCGCCTCCTGCGAGGGTTAAATGCGGGGCTCTCTCCTCGCGGCTTAGTCCTGGTCCCTCACAGCAACCTGTGGTGATGACCCCCAAGTTCATCCCAACCAAGACCTCTCTCCTGGGCTCCAGACTTAGATGTCCAGGAGCCTCCTACTTACCTCTACTTGGATGTCCCGAAGGCTCTTTACATTCTACAAGTTGCAAATGGAGCCGATCCTTGTCCTCCTGCACCTTAATTATGTTTTAATTCATCTTTTGTCACCTTAGCCGTTGAAAGCATATATTGATTGCACGGGCAGTTTTGGAATTCTCTGTTTGCTCCAGCTCTTTTCTTTCTTTCTTTTTTTTAGATTTATTTTATTGTTTGAGAGAAGAAGAGGTGGGGTGGGGGGTGAGGGGAGAAAAGAGGGAGGGCCCAGAGCAGTCTCCATAGTTGTACATCATTAGTTGTGACATAGTTTCATTCCACACAAGTGGATGTGGGGCCCAGAGGGGCGGGAACTGAACTGGAAGCCTTCCTCATGTGAGTCCAGAATCTTCGCTGCCATCCTGGCAGTTACCAGTTGTACCACAGTTCAGCGTATGGGGTTGCATGGGCTGAGGCTGGGACTTGAACCCCGGACCTCATGATTGCGAGGCAAGGACTCAACCGCTGAGCTATCCCGGCATCCCCCCTCATTCACGGCTTTTTAAAGTTTCTGTCTTTTTGTTCTTTTAACTGTCAGAGTTTTCTGGCAGGTCAGAAGTGGATGGGAAAGACCATACATACTTCAAATTGGATTAATTCGCCAGAGATCCATAAGTGAGATTAGAACTGAGCAAGAGCCAGCTTAATTCTAATTATCTAAAGAAGCACACAGCTGTCATTAGCATTGTCCAAGTAAAGTAGGTCTTGCCAAATTGTTCTTTTTAAAAACATTGAGACATAATTCACATATCATAAAATTCACATTCATTATGTGTACAAATCAGTGGGGCTTTTTAAATTTTTTTTAGTCTATTCATGAAGTTGTATAACCGTCACCCACAATTTAGTTTCAGAACATTTTCATCCCTCTCAAAAGAAATCTCTTTCCCATTATTAGTCACTCCCCATTTTTCTCTCTCTCAGGTCCCTGGAATTTCATATGCATGGACTCAAACAATAGGTGGCCTTTTGTGTCTGATGTCTTTGCCTTGGCATAGTATTTTTTTGTTTTGTTTTGTTTTTAAATATTTATTTATTTTTGAGAGAGAGAGAGAGAGAGAGAGAGAGAGAGAGATACAGAGACAGAGAGAGAACTGAACTAGGGGAGCTCCCAGTTCAGCACATGGTTCCACACAGGCCGGGGCAGAGATTTGATCCCCCGTTCACAGCGCTGCAAAGTGAGCGCTTAATCCACTGAGCCATCCCAGCTTCCCCTCTGGCATAGTGTTTGTGAGTTTCCTTTTTGTAGCATGAATCAGCCCCTCATTCCATTTTATGACTGAATACTGTCCCATTGTATGGATGTGCTACATATTGTTTATCTAATTATCAGTTGATGGACATTTGAATTGTTTCTACAAAAATCTGTACAGGAATACTTAAAGTAGCACTGTTCATAACAGTAAAAAACCACAAATATATTTTTTACTATTATGAAGAGTGCTGCTATAAGTATTCATGTACACATTTTTGTGTGGACATATTTCCAAGTGTCCTGGGCATATATCTAGGAGTGGAATTGCTGGCTCAAATAATGGCTCTGCTTAACTTTTTGAAGAACTGACAAACTCTTTTCCAAAGTGGCTGCACCACTTTACAATCCCACCCATACCATATAAGTTCTAATTTCTCCACATTCTTGCCAACACTTGTTGGCTTTTTTATGATAGCCATCCTGGTGGATGTGAAGTTTGATAATTGTGGCATTGATTTGTATTTCCCTAATGACTAATTATATTGAGCATATTTTCATGTGTCATCCATCTTCTTTGGAGAAATGTTTGTGCAAATCTTTTGCCCATTTTTATATTGGGTTGTTGATCTTTTTATTGTTGAGTTGTAAGAATTACATAGTCTAGATACTAGATTCACATATATATATAATTGACAAATATTTTCTCTTGTTCTGTGAGTTGTCTTTTCACTTTCTTAATCGTGTTCCTTGGAGCACAAATTTTACAAATTTTGGTGAAGTTCAATTTATTTATGTATTTTTTCTTTTACTATTTGTGCTTTTGGTGTCATATCGAAGAAAACATTGCCTAATACAAGGTTGTGAATATTTACCCCTATGTTTTCTCTTTACACTTTAATTTTTGTATACGGTGTTCAACTTCATGCTTTTGTATGTGGGTAACCAGCTGTACTAGGACCGTTTATTGAAAAGACTATTCTTTTCTCCATGAAATTGTTGTGGCGCCCTTGTCAAAAATCAATTGATCATAAATATGTGGGTTTATATCTGGATTCTCAGTTCTATTCTACTGATATATATGTAGAATATTTATGCCAGAACCACATGCTCATGACTAGTCTACACTTGTATTAATTTTGAAATTAGGAAGTGGGAGTCCATCAATGTTGTCCTTTTGCAAGTTCATTTTGGCTATTCTATATTCCTTGCATTTCTATATGAATTTTAGAATCAGCTTGTCAACGTCTGCAAAAGCAGTCAGTTGGGATTTTGATAGGGATTGTGTTGAATCTATAGATCAATTTGGAGAGTATTGCCATCTTAACAACATTAGTCTTCTAATCCATGAACATGGAATGTCTTTCCATTTATTTAGGTCTTCTTTAATTTTTTTCAATGATGTTTTATGGTTTTCAGTGTATAAGTCTTACACTTGTTTCATTAAATTTGTTCCTGAGTATTTCATTCTTCTTGAAGCAATTAGAATTATTTTCTTAATTTTATTCATAGATTGTTCATTACAAGTGTATAGAAATACAATTGATTTTTGCATGTTGATTTTGTATCTTGTAACCTTGCTGAACTCACTTAGCTTTTTTTTTTTTTTGGTTATCTCATAGCATTTTTCATATGTAAGAATATGTCATCTCCAAATAAAGGTAGTTTTACTTCTTCCCTTCCAATCTGGGTGCCATTTATTTTATTTTCTTACCTAATTTCCCGGGCTAGATCCTTTGGCATAATATTGAATAGAAATGGGGAAAGTCAACATATTCTTCTGGATCTTAGAGGGAACATTTTTAGTCTTTCACCATTAAATACGATATTAGCTGTAGGTTTCTTATAATTGTCTTTTACCTGGTTGAGAAAGTTCTCTCTTATTCTGAGTTTGCTAAATGCTTTTATCATGAAAGGCTGTTGGATTTTGCCAAACGCTTTGTCTGTATCTATTGAGATGATCATCTGCCTTTTGTTCTTTGTTCTATTAGTATGACATATTACATTGATTGATTTTCATATGTTGAACAACGTTGCCTTTCTGGGATAAATTCCACTTGGTCTTTGCCATGTCACTAATCTTTTATGTTTCAGGCTTTACATAATCTCTTTCAGAATAATTTATCCTAACAAGTCTATGAGCTATCACTTAAGTGACTATTTACATTCAGGGCTTATCTTGTTTTGAAACAAACTTAGTGTCAAGGCCACATTCTCATTGAAAGGAAGGAACCAGTCACTGCCTAGGTGTCCTTGATCAATTTCTATCTTCAACACTTCAGAGAGCTGTTTCTATTTTTTTTAAGATTTATTTTATTGCTTTTGAGAGAAGGTGAGAGAGACAGAGAGAAACAGAGAGAAGGGGGGAGGACCCAGAGCAGTCTCCATAGTTTTGCATCATTAATTTTTGACATGGTTTTGTTCCACACAGGTGGATGTGGGGCTACGTGGGGCAGAACTGAACTGGGGGCCTCCCTCACAGGAGGGAGAACCTTTGCCACCATCCTGGCAGTTTACCTGTTGTGCACCACAGTTCAGCATGTGGGTTTGCACGGACTGGGGCTGCGACTCGATCCCTGGACCTCACCGTTGTAAGGCAGGGGCAAACCTGTTGAGCTATCCTGGCATCCCTGAGAGAGCTGGGTTGTTTGTTTGTTTGTTTGTTTTCCTGCCATTCACCCCCTGACTGTAGTTTATGTCCTTGTATCTAGATATGTGGTTCTCAAAGAATGGTCCCTGGATCAACAGTATCAGCATTGCTTGGAATCTTGTCAGAATGTAACTTTCAGACGCCCCAACGCCCCCAAGTCACTGAATCAGAACCTCTGGGAGTAGGGCTCAGAATCTATGTTTTAGCTAGCCCTTTTGGTGATTCTGGTGCTTGCTAAAATTTGAGAACCATTAATTATTCTAATACTAAGTTGCTTCAAGACATCCACAGATCCATTTTCCCATACTCTCCTTCCTTCATTCATCGAGTTTGGTCTTTCTTCCACGTTGTTGGCTTCCCGCTATTTAGTAATATTTGAATGTATGCTCCACTTCGTATTGGCAGTTCCCTCTGAATCTACCCTGAGTAGTGTATTTATTGCAACCTGCTGTCATCTAATTATTGGGGAGGGTAGGAAATGCTTCTGGGTGGGTTGAGCCATTAGCTTCGGGTTTATTCCTCTTGAGTGTGTTCAGCCCCCCAGGGTGTCCTGACCCTCTAACATGTGGGGACAGGTGCCTGTGCCTGGCACAAGCAGGGGTTGTGGAGAGGACCATAGCTCCTGGCTCCTCTACTGTGGAAGTCCAGGCAGCAACAAAGCTTCCTTTGCTCTGGTATTTTTTCCCAGTGAGCCTGCTGGTCCTTCTGAGCGGCCCGCATCTTTGGCCACAGACCTTCCTTTGTTGGATTGAGGTTGTGGTTTCCTCTCTCGTGAGCTTCAGTTTATGCTGTGCTGTTGCTGTCTTGAAATTCTGAATAATTTTGAGTAAAGGACCTACATTTTTGTTTCTTATGGACCCTGCAAATTATGCAGCCAGTCCTGCCTCCCTCCATCCGACCTGTCTGCCTTCTGCCTTTTGGAAGTCTTACAATTTCTGGTCGGCTAAGGGCACTCCTTCTTATTTTACAAAGCTACTTATGATTCATTCAGAGACAATATGTAGTTTCGTTTTCTAGGGAGTTGGGACAGAAGAAAGAGGCTGGATCCTGTTGCCAGTTTACCATCTTGATTCAGTCCTACTATAATGCTGCAAAAATACAAACCCAGGACCGTAATCCCGCTATGCATTTGGCAACTCAGTCTTTATTGCCAGCAGAATGAAGTACAAAGGCCCCCGCCTGGCATGGAAGGCTATCACCATGGTTCTTCCTTCTAACAATGATAAGTGTCTGGGGACAGTAATTTCCTCATCACTGCAGGGATCAAATAGCTCTGGAACGGCTGCCGTGAGGGATGTTACCAAGGGGACTGTCCGATTATTGCTAAATCTGGTGATCCCAAGGCTATCTCTGACTTTGGCAACCATCACTTCTGGGCCATCTCTCTCCTTTTCTGTTCATCCTATGTTCCAGCCAAATGCCCAGGGGCTGCGTGCTGACCCTCTAGCCCACTTGAGCTCTTCTGTGTCCTGCCTTCACCTCCTTTTCTCCTGATTTCATCCCAAGCACTCTCGATCCTGTGCCCTCGCTCAGGGAGCCTCCCTGAGCGCCCAGCCTCTTCTGGACCAGCCCCCTCGTGCCCAGCACAGCTTGGGTGGGCCGCCCCCTGCAGTGCTGACCAGTCTGCTGTGTATTTCTGGGTGTGCGCTGTGCCTCTCTGAGCCGGAGGCGATGAGGGGCTCATTGTGCGTTCATGCACACCCTCCCTGACTACTGCATTCAGCACACGCGCATGGCCACTTCCTCCGTGTCAGGCCTTGTGCCGGTCAACGTTGGGGACACAGTGATGGCTCAGAAATAGACTCAAAACTGACCTGTTCCTGAACTTGAGGGTGGGGTAGTTACAGTCCAGTGAGCTAATTGTTCTAACAAGAGTGGAAACTAAGGGCAGAGGGGTCACAGGGGACATGGAGCTTCAGTGGAGACATGAGTAGCTAAGGGGGCCTTTCTGGCTTCTGGACAGAACCAAGATGGGGCAACAGGCAGGGGAACAGCCAGTGCAGAAGTGTGGAGGGAAGTATGAGAAGGCAGGGGAATTTGGGGACACGGATCCTCTGGATGAAGTTGGGGTACAGGGTGTTGGCTGTAGGTGGTAAAACAGGTGGGGAGGTCTGGAAGAAGAGGTGGTGTGGGAAAGATGGGGATGAAGGCCCTGAATGTCAGGCTGAGGAGGTGGGGTGTTCTCAGGTGTACCCCTGGGGATCCAGGGAATCGTGTAAGCAGGAGAGTGACAAGCCACTTTTTAGAAAGATCATTCTGGAAGCCAGTGAGGGTGATTATGTGGGGGAGGGCAGGGGGTGAGTATAGAAGGGGTTGTGATGGGTCAGTGGAGAGGTGCTGTGGGTGGACTATGACCCTGCATCTTGGCAGAGGCTCAGTGTTTGGGGCCTCCCCGGGAAGGGCTGGATTGTGTGGGTTTTCTTCGTCAGCCCTGCTCCAGGAGCTGAGTGACCAGGCTGGGCCAGAGCCTGGCTGGAGCCCCGAAGGCCTGCACCTCGTGGGGTTTCTGGTGCTCTGTTCCTGCTCCGTGGGGGCTGCAGACACTGGAGTACCGGAAAGAGAATTCCCGATTCTTGCTTCCCCAAGGCCCGTCTGTCTGAGTGGCTCCCCGTGTAACTGTTCCCTTGGGGGCAGGCAGATGCCCCCGTGTCCGGTAGTTAGTGAGAGCGCTTCTGCTCTTGGCTGCCTGCTTCACTCCTGTGGCTCGCGGGGAGCTCGGTTTGTTAGAAGGGGATTGGGAAGAGGCGATAAAATTACTCAGGAAACCATTAGCGGAGATGATGCGGCTCAGATGCACGGGGCTGAGGGGTTTGGGACAGGCAGGATTAGTGGGACGAGCCGGGGGCAGGGACTCCTGGTTCCCCCCTCTGTCTGTGAAGCCATCCTGGCCGCTTCTGCATGTGAAGAAAGCTCCAGCCGAGGCCAGACTGTGGGGCCCAGGGGCCCTGGGAAGCTCCAGGCCAAGTGGGGTCTCATTTAGGCGGCGGCTGAGCCAGCCGCACATTTGGCTAATCACCCTCGTCCTGGGAGCCTGTTAATCAGGAAGCTGGGCTTGTGGGCTGATGCCGCCTCTCACTCTCCAGTGGCTGCAGGGACGGCAGAGCCTGGAGCTGGGGCTGGGGCTGGGCCAGGGCGGCCGGGCTCCCACTCACCTTGTCAACCAGCAGGCTCCTCTGTGCCCAGGTCGGTGGCCTCACGTGCCCCCTGCCCCCTAGATGCCTAGCTTAGGCTTTGCTGCAGAAAAGACAACGCCTGAGCAAACACAGGTCCCTCCAAGCCTGTGGACGCTTCTCCCCAGCACCCCTTTGCAAATACCCGCTTCTCCACGGCCCCTGCTCCCCACTCCTCAGCCCTGGACTTGTCACAGCTCTCGTGTGCCTCCGTGACTCCCCCATTCAGGGAGCGTGGCCCTCGCCACCTGGGCATCCCAGGAAGCCCCTGCTCTAGAAAGCACCCCCCCCCCACTAGGGGGCAGAGGTGAGGTCACGAGAAGAGCCCTCAGCAGAGCTGGGGTGTCAGAAGGGACCAAAGTGACTTTACCCTTCTGAGCCTGTTTCCTTACTTGGGAAGGGGGCCTCTTATGCCCAGGTGTGAGATCTAATGGGTAGGAAGCCGGGCAAACCACACAGCTGCTCGACGCCCAGCGACAGCCTTTCCCACGTACATGACGCAGCCCACGCGCGGGGGGCTGGCCCTCACCTTCTTTCCCAACCTCTTTCCTTCTGTTTGCGTAGATACCCATGCGAATCCTGCACACTGACGTCTCAGTGACACTCCCTTGGCTTCCTTGGAGAACTGGGGTCCTTGGAGAAGTTGCAGACACATTTGGGGAGGGGAGGGCTCAGCCTTGCTCAGGAAGCTGGGGGGCAGGCCTAGTATCTGTCGTTACTTCTGGCAAGGTCAAGTTCAGAAGAGACTGTCCCACCAGGCAGCCGGGTTCTGCCTGTCGGTCTCACAGCTCCAGGTTTCAGGCTGAAGGCGTGGCCTCTACCTCGCTTACCTGCATGTCAGACCCCGGTGCAGCCATGGCTGTGCCACCGCCCAGGCCCAGGACACTTCGTCCCAGGAAGCAAGGAAGTGGGACCGTGGGGACTTTCCGCATGGCAGAGTGCGACCTTCCATCGGACAGATGCAAATAGTCGAGGCCTAGAGCACACGGAGCAGGAGGGCCAGGGCTAGGACGCCTGACGCCGGGGGCTCCCCTGGCCTCTCAGGGCCTTGGGGGCTCACACAGAGCTGCTGACTGTGGGGTCCCCATGGGCTGGGCTCTGGGGACTCTGCTTCTCAGATGGCAGCCTCACTGCGGGTACAGGGAGCTTTCTAGCTCCTGGGGGTTCGGGCTTCCGTCCCTTTGAAGCCTCTGAGTCAGGGGACGGGCTCCGGTGAGCCCTGGAGGGGGAGAGGGGCTGGCCTCTTGACCCCCTCTGCGGGCTCTTGGGGCCCAGAGCTGGCCTTTGAGGACGAGGTCCTGGAAGGTGAGGCTTCTGGGGAAGAACTGAAGCCTCATGCAGAGGCGGCCCCAGGGTGGGTGCTCAGCCGGGCTTGTGGAACACAGTGAAGTAGACAGGGAGAGATCGCCGTGCAGGCTGCGCGGGGAGCGCTGAGCCGAAGCCGGTGATGGGGGTGGATGGGGGGCGGGAAGGGGCGGGAAAGGCTGGGGAGGTGGGCAGGGGCCCCTTTATGGAAAGGTTTGCTCACCAGGCTCAGAAGTGGATGGCAGGGAGCCCCTCAAGGGGGTCGAACAAGAGAGTGGCTGGGCCCGCTAAAACTGGGGAGACGGGAGGCAGAGAAGTTCAGCAGGTCAATAGAGGTGCCAGGAGGTGAGGCGGGAGATTGAGCCGTTGTCTGCACCGATGAGGCGCTCCACTTTGCCTGTCAGAGGGGACAGCGAGGGGAGAGTGGGCAACAGTGGGCAAGCAGGGGCTTTATGAAGGTCGGGGGAGAGGGGAGAGGGCCAGCTGCAAGGCCAAGCCACACCTCCCGGGCCAGGGCATCATGGCCCATGCTTTGTCTCCCCTAAACGATGCGGGGCGCAGGGGGCATGTGGGCATGGGAGGGGCCCCTGCCCACCCCCAGCTCCGGGAGGGAGGCAGCGAGAGGGTGGCCTCACAGCGTGGTCAGCAGCGACGGGCAGCCTGCTCACACTGGTCTCTTTCCGCAGGAGATGGGAGCGCGCCCTGCACCTCTGATGTCCTTCAGGAGAAGCAGCGTGAGTTACGCCTGCCCCCTGCCCGGCATTTTCTTCCCCTTGGATGGGGACCTGTGGAGCTCAGAGGGTGGCAGGATCTTGCCCGCAGGCAGGATCGGGGGGCCTGGGGCCTCTCTCTGCCCCACGAGCTGAGCCCTAGGTCCCTGAGTTCCCATGCACGAGGCAGCTCCGGTATCCGGGCCAGCGTGACGGCCTGAGACTGGGGGTTTGCAGGCTGGGCTCAGCCCAGGTGGGGCCATAGAAAGCCTTGCATGGGGCCTCAGCACGTGGGCAGAGAGGGGACAGGCGTGGGGACCAAGCCCTCCTGAGCCTTTGAGACCATCTTTGGCGGATGGCACGACTTCCAGGATCCCAGCTGGTGCTGTGGTGACTGAAGTCAGAGGCCCCTCATTGAAGGGTCGTGCCAGGTCGGACCCCCGCGTCCCGGGTCTCAGAAGCCAGGCCTGCAGAGCCCAGGGCCCTCCTGAGGCCCGGCCATCCTCTGTACCGTAGACGCCTCCAGGTTCCTTCTGCCTGGGTTTTCTCAGGGGGTGAGCACGCGATTGGACCCAGAAAAGACTTGCTGAAGACGCCCATTTGCTGACACATTAACTTCAGGACTTGGCTCCCAGAAGTTGAGGAGGACTCAGTGGGCACTGTCCAAGCCAAATGCCTTGGCTTCGGGCAGCGTCGAGCTGGGGGCTGGGGGTGGGGTCTCTGTATGTGGGAACCGAATGGGCCCACATGGGAGACAAGAACCTTTGCCACCATCCCAGCAGCTCCCAGTTGTGCTGCAGTTCAGCATGTGGGTTTGCACAGGCCGGGGCCAGGAATCGATCCCTGGACCTTGTGAATGCGAGGCAAGTGCTCAACCTACTGAGCTATCCTGGGATCCTAAACCCAGCATTTCTGAGTGAGAGCAACAGCCACATTCTTAGGTGTTTTTCCATAGCATTGAATATGTCCAGTTGGGAGGACGGCTTTTTATTCACAATTACATCCTGCCTACACATCTGGACTCTCAAATACTTGTTCTTTTGTGAAGTGATGGTGGTAATGGATGGCAAACCAAAAGTCTGACCCTCAATAAAAATAGCATAAGGGCAATACCTGATGTTTATAATGTGCTTTACCATTCGCAGTCACTTCCTCGTGTACTCTCTTATTTAATGTGTGCACTTGACTTTCAAAGCCTCACTGTAAGCAGGAGGGGAGCTGGTATGAATTGCCCTGGACCAGGGGTCAGAAAATCCTGGGACTGGTGCTGCCGCCCCTGAGCTTTATAGGTACTGGACCAGGTGTGAAGCCCAGTTCTTAACTTGCTGTGCCACGTTGGGCAAGTTGTCTAACGTCTCTGAGCCTTGGGTTGCTCAGCTGTGGGGCGATGATCCTACTTCCTAGATTTGCTGAGGGGATAAAGATAATATATGTGGGTGTCAAGATCCGCACCTTGCACGGAGGAAGTATTCTGTGGTTCTCATGTATTGCTGGCTTCTGGATGAGCCTTGGCCACTGGGATACCTGTTGCAGGTGTGGGGGACACATCTCGTCACCTCCCGGAGCTCAGCCGTTTTGACGCTCTGCTGGTCCTGTGGCTGCCTTGGTTGTCACTGTCACAGAGGTGTTGGCTCCTGAGCTGGCCACAGGGGTTGTGAGTGCAGGAAGGGGGCCTGCCCGGCCACCTGCGGTGGCTTTGGGGGGAGTGTCCTCCCTCCCTGGTGGCCCCAGCATCCATCCTCTTGTTCGCTGCACAGACGACCTGGCATCCTGCTGCTACTCACCTGGACTTGTTATTAGGGACCAGACCTGACTTGGTATTTGTGGGGCGGGGGCCGGGTCGGGGGCTGAGAAGAGAGAGGGCCCCAGGCAGGGGGTTGGGAGACCTGATTTGTGCAGCCTCAGCTCCACCTGTGGCCTGTGTCCTGTCCTGTCTGTGCACGGGGCCCCCTGTTGTGCTGACATGGTCGAGGTCTTGGGTTCCTGTTGCCACCTTGTCTGCTGGTTTCCTGGGTGGGTGTGTCTTCCTGTTCCCTGTTCCCGCTGCTCCACATTACACACCTACAGGGCTGGTCCACGCCCCTGTGCCGGCCTCCCTGCCTCCAGCCTCAGCCCTCCAGTCCTTCCGGAGTGTCACAGAGGCCTGGACAGGAGGTGGATCTGTCCCCGTGGCCTCCGATGGCCTCCTCTGATGTCTCTGCAGCGCCTCTGCTGACCCCTGCCCCTGTCCCACCTGCTCTCCCCCTTCCTGTCCACACTGGCATCTAGAAGGGTGTAGGAGACTCTAAGCGCATCTTTCTCTTAAGCTGATTGGGAAGTGTGAGCACCGTCTGCATCCCTGGGGCGGGGCTCCAACCAGCCTCCTCCAGCGCGATGGTAGGGAGAACTTGGGGTCCCACAGCGATCCCCGGGGACCTGGCTTTGTGGGCTGCTGGCCTCTCTGCTCCATTCACCCACAGCTGCATTGGGGACCTGCCTTCACCTTGAAAGGGGCTGGGAGAGGGCAGGCTGTGGGCTCAGTGGCACAATGACTGTCCCCCGCCCACAGGTCTCTGTCTGAGGAGAAGCAGGACCCTCCCCGGAGGCCTGTGGTGGTCTCACTCTCTCCCTTCCCGGCTCAGCAGCTCCACGAATGCAGGGCGCTGCCCGGGCCCTTCTCCCTGGTCTGCCTGACGCCCTGGGCTCTGGGAGGGCCACAGTCACTACAGACATGTCCCAGCGAGATAACGGAGACTCAGAGTCTAGAACCTTGTTACTGAGGAAGGTGTGCAAAGCCTGTCCCCTCACCGCCAGGGCTGGATCCCAGGTCGGGTCTGAACCCCCATTTTGCTGTAACTTTTCCGCAGTCACCCCAGGTACCTGGGAAGGGACCCTGTTGTCCCCTGTGTCACACAGGTGCCCCCTCAAGAGCCAGCTGCACCATAGCCTCAAACACCTCTGGGTGCAGGATGAGTGGGAGGGGCTTCTTCTGTCTCATCCCTGCGTGGACAGCCAGGGTAGAGGGCGTGGCCTCACACATGGGACCCTCACTCCTGGTCAGTGTCTGGCTTTGGGGTGGGGGTGGGGGCAGCAGATGGCTGCCCGGGTGTGGGCAGCATTTGCCCAGGGCCACGCCTGCACATTAGCCTGGGGTGGGACTCTGAACTCTCTCTTGTTCCCAAACCAAGACTGGACAGGTGTCCCGACTGAGTCCCAGTCCTGGCTCCAGAGTGACACTCGGTCTTTATCTCCACTGTGTTACCACCCTAGCTACTAGTGAGCCTGGATTTGTCCCAGACCCTGTCCTGACTCCAGCCCCTGGTCCCGGACTGAGCTTGGCTCCTCGACCCCACCCACTGTCAGACAAACCTGTGTGGCTGTCCCAAAGGGACAGAGAGAGAAGGTGGGGGCACGCAGCAGGGCCCAGACCATAGTGGGGACGTGGTTTCACCTCATGCCCCACTGCCTGGGGACAGGGACTGGAGCTCTGCATGTCCAGCCACCAGAGGCTTCCTCTTCTGGGGACCCTCAGCCCTCCACCCTCCAGCAGCCGGCACAGGCGTGGGGCATGAAGCCCCTGCCCGCAGCTGGCCTCCCCACTCCTCTGCCTGGTGACGGCGTCTTTTCCTGGCCCGAGTGGGCAGCTTGCTGAGCACAGCTGCAGACGGGCTATATTTAGCCGGCTGTAATGAGCTCAGGGTGGCAGACGGCTGCCTTGGGAGCACTTTTGTTGCATGTGTGTGTATGTCTGTGCTTGGCATGCTCTGTTCTAGTGTGTGTGTGCGTGTGGGCCCATGCATCTGTGTGTGCGCATTAGCACATATGTCGATGTGTTGGTGCATGCATTTACATGACAGAGTGTGTGTCTACGGAGTCTATCTGTGTAGTGTCTGTGCTCTGCCTGGGACATGTACAGCTTCTGACACCCACAGGGGTGCCAAATGGCAACATAATGTGTTCATTCATCCATTTGTTTGAAAAGTATGTAATGGGTATCTTTTCTATACCAGCATGTCGATGGATTCTGGGGATAAAATGGAGCAAAAACAAACCCAGTCCCAGCCTTTAAAGATCTTACAGTCTGGGGGATGGGAGAGGGTGAGACAGAAGTCAGTGAACCTGAAAACTAAACATATAAGGATTAGTCCCGGGACCTCGGGCCCTGGCGCTTTGGGGAGCAGGACAGTAACAATGCAGGCCCCCAGGATCTGGGCCCAGGCAGGGAAAACTGGCTGAGCTCAGAGAGGGAGGGGTGAGGGGTGGGAGAGGTGGGCAGAGGCCTGTGGGTAGAGCCCCCAGGGCCTTGGTCAGGATGTGGGAGCCAGAGGACAGGACCGTGTGGATGATGTGAGGAAGTATTTGCAGAGCAGTTAGATTCTATGATTCAGTCAGAGAAAGGAAGGCTCATGCTAACTGCGTGACTGGAGGGGGAGGAGTCTATTCATAGGTATAAGGAAACCCACCAGGTGGATCAATGCCCTGGACCTTCCCAGCCCTGAAGGTGTTCACAGCTGCACGGAGCCCCCCACACCTCAGGAGCTGTGGCCTTCAGCAGAGGGGCCAGCCTCTGACCTGGCAGGCAGGGAGCCCCGCTTTCCCCAGTTCTTGGGGTGCCTTCCAGGGGCCAAACACAGCAGGAGGCAAGAGTCTCCATGCAGGAGGCAAGAGAGTCTCCATGCAGGCCCTAGCTGGGCCGGGAGGGCAGAGGGTGGATCTGAGGGGGAGAGCGGAGACCCTGATTATTGCACAGTCCACTGACTTGCACTTGAAAGAACTATTTATTGCCCCCCCTTTTTTTCTTTTTGCAGAAGGCAATTTATAATTTTGAGTGCATGCCCATTTAACTGTGCAAGTGAGAGGCTCCCCCTGTGTGATTCCCTGGCCTTTTTCCCCCATTCTCCTGCTGTGGCTTCAAAGCCCCCAGGTGTCTTCCCCACACCCGCCAAGGGAGGGTGTGATTGTGCATTCATGCACGTGTGCACACATACACCTTTGCACACATACATACATGCACACACATATAGGCACGTGCACACACATGCGTCCATGCACACACAGATACACACATGCATGCACACACGTGTGTGCACATACACATGTGCACTCATTTACATGTGTACATATGCACCTGTGCGTGCATGCATGTGCAGAAGCCTGTCTACACTAGTGGGCGCTGTGGGCCTCTGGGCCCTAGCCTCGTCCCTTCTGTCCTGGTCTGCATCTCTTGGGGCACAGGGTGGCCAGGCCCCCTGATGTTCTCCACCCCCTTGGAGTTGTGAGGGTACCCCAAGTTAGGAGGGCACCCCGCATTGGTCTCTGTCCTGCTCTCAGCCTGGGGTGGGGGTGGGGATGTCTTTTCAGCTTGAGGGAATCTTTGTTTCTGCAAATTCTTTTCTGCTGGGAACAAAGGTGCTTTTGGAAACAAAACCCAGGAAGCTCTGGCACAAACCTCCCCAGAGGCAAAGAAACCAGAGCTGGGAGAAAACCGAAACTCGTGCTTCCGAAAAAAATCACCCTGCTATGTGTGCCTTGAAAAAACCTCTGATTTTTCAGTTGCCCTTTGAATGGTAACCACATAGATGGTATGAAATTCTACAGGAACAAAAGGTTACGGGCAGGCCTCCTCCTCCGCCCCATCCTCCAGCCCTGTCCTCCTCGGAAGCAACGATATTTCCGATATTCTCATCGGCCATTCCAGACTTATGCTCTGCATACAAGAACATCACCATATGCATTCATATGTATCTTTATATGTACCCCACACAGACGGGAGCATACGGTGTATTCCACACAGCACGTCGCTTTCTCAGATTATTTTACTCTCTCAATACATTTTGAGGTGCATCCCTTTGCAATTGCGTGTCGTATTTCACTGCAGCGTAATTGGTTTAACCATCCCGTCGGCGGGCACCTGGGCTGCTTTCTGTCTTTTGTCTGTATCATAAATTGTGGCCATGGTGAGCGTTGCACCTGTCATTTTGCACATGGACTTGGACTTGCTGGGTTAGGGCATTTGGTATTTTGAATGGCACGGTCCAATTGCCCTGGACAGAGGTTGTAAGAGTTTCACTCTCACCAGCAATGAATGAGGCCACAGCTTGGGCAGTGGTGTTTACAACTGAGGTGAAAAAACAAAGGCATTTTAGAGTACCCGTATTTTCCGGCGTATAAGACGACCGGGAGTATAAGACGACCCCCTAATTTTACAGTTAAAACATAGGTTTAGGCCTATATTCGCTGTATAAGACTACAGCCTCGGAAGTGGGGGGGTAGTCTTATACAGCGAATATAGGCCTAAACCTATGTTTTAACTGTAAAATTAGGGGGTCGTCTTATACGCCGGAAAATACGGTAATTTCCATGAGCATTCCTCTGGGTTAGGGCACCTTTTTGTATGTGGAAGAGCCATGCCCAGGCCTTTTTTCTGGAACCCACCTTCATTTCGAGGAAATTCCCTGGGTGGGAGGGAACGTGTGGGTCAGAGGAGCTGTTGTATTTCTTTGTTTTTGTGCCGACTTCTAAGCACAGCCAGGGTGGTCTTGACGGTGGTTCCTTAGGGGTAGGTGGGAAGGTCCAAGCAGGGTCCTGCTCCTAATAACAGCCCCGTCCCCCTTGTCTTCCCTGCCGGGGGTCGCTCTGAGCAGACAGTGTTGTGGAGACCTTTGCAAGAGTGATAAGAATAGCCCTTTCTTACATCTTGTCTTTGTGGGGCAATGCTGCAAAGATCCCCGGTGACCAGAAATCTCTACCCCTTCACTTACATCCGGAGAGAAAGCACGTAACCTCTGCGAGCCTCACTCTTCTCATCTGTGGAATGGGGAGAGTGTCCTCAGCTCTCAGGATGACTGTGAAGAGGGCCCGGGACACTGGGTCATGACTGGAAACTCAAGACTATCCTAGGAGGGCTGTGCTCATCACAGGAGATTCCTGGGGACGCGGGTGCCCCTATGGCATCCCCGTGTAGCGCGGTGGGAGGCTTTTCCTGGGGTTGTATGTCTGGAACCCTCGCGGGCCTGATTCAAGGCGGTGACACTGCCGAGCTGAGCTGGATTTCAAGAGCGGGTGCTAGCTCCTGGCTCACGTGGGGTGGCCAACAGCATGTTTTCAAGAGCTGGGATCACCCAGCCAGGCGAGGTCTCAGTCTGAGCTAGCATTCCCATGGGGGCGCTCATGGGCCCGCTTGGATTTTGGCTTCATTAGCCAGATGAATCCAGGCAGACTGGATTGGGTGCTGACGCTAAAAGGGTTCAGGGGTCCCAAGAGGGGCCTTGGGCTCTAGGTGCCCAGGCCTGGGTGGATCTTCCTGCCCTGGCATGCCGGCTCAGTGGCCACTTCTGTAACTTGCTTGTGTGGATAACCTGGTGAGAGACAGCTGCCTGCTGCCACGCCAGCACAGCTCACTCCTGAGCTGTTGTAAACACCCCCTGAGTTGTGTGGAAACCTGGAACTCTCCAGAAACCGCCCCACTCTGGTTCACCCTGGCTCTGCTCTCTGCTCCTGAGACCCAAACACAGCTCTGCAGGAATTTGCAGCCAGCTGCTGTGTCCCTTGAAGCCAGATTTTGTCTAGGCTGGGCCCTCGTCCCCAGCTTTCCTGCCCAGTGATTGCTGTTGCATCACACCGCCAAGTGGCCTGAGCTGTGGCCGAGCAGGGCTGTCCCCTCCTTGTTCTGAACTGAAGGCCCCAGTGCCTGCAGCCTGCAGGGGACAGGGACCTCTGGCAGTCCCCTTCCTGGCTGGCTCAGGCTGTTTGCAGCCTTGGGTCATGTGCCTGGGCTTGGTCACATGACCCAGGTCTTTGTCATGTGGCTTGGCCTGGACCACGTGGCCCTAGGTGCTTGGGAGATCCTTGAAGTCACACTCTGTTTCTGAAGCATCTGCGTGTTTTCAGCCTGGCACAAATTTGGGCAACAAGCAATAGAGTAGGAGTCGGCGAGTGATGTGGAGTTTTTTATTGTTTTTTTTAAACCCAAACGTAGGATCGTCAGTCAGTCCCTATGTGTCACATTTATTGGATCCTTACATGAGCATTTCTTTTGCTTTTTACATGCCCTCACTAGCCTGCCAGCCCCGGGAGGGCAGGGCAGCGTTTTACTGCTCTATTGTGTTTGCAGTGTTTGCATTTAGTAAAGTAAGGGGTGTGGCTTGCTTAACGTTCTTGTCGGAAACATGACCCATGCTTGTACGATCTATTCCGCAGATACACTCATAAATAGATTTAAAACGAAGAGAAATACGGGCTCACTAGAGAAAAGTTGGAAAATAGACAAAAGTAAAAAGTGGGGGAAAAAGAAAAAAAGCAAATCACCCATTGTCCTCCCATTCAGAGAAGACTACTGATGAGCACCTGGTGTGTCTTCTTCCAAAACGCGGCCCTGGTGTCTGGCCCACCCCCTCTCCATCTGCATCAAGCTTGTCCAACCTGCAGCCCTGAGCGGCCTCGAACGCGACCCAACACAAACTCACTAACTTTCCCAAATATTGTGAGGTTTCTGGGCGATCCTCCTCCTCGCTCATCAGCCATCGCCTGAGTCAGTGCACTCACTGGGGGCCCGAGACACCCCCTCCTCTTCCAGTGTGGCCCAGGGCAGCCACAAGGTTGGACATCCCTGAAGATGGTGTTTTCCACCAGGCCGGGGGCTGGGGCACCCGTGGAGTTCGGGAAACACAATGATGGCTTTTCAGTTGTGCTCTGTGGAGGTCCCGGGGGCTCCTTGGGGCAGGGGTGGGCAGAGTAAGGAAGTGGGGCTCTGGACCCCCAACCTGCTTCAGCCAGAGCTGGTCCCCTATCGTCTATTTTGCAGATTGGACTCTGAAGGGAAATTCCATGGGGGAAAAAAAGACTTCCTTGTTTCTAAACACTTAAAGCCATCAGATGAAGCCTCATTCCTCCCCTGTGCCACCCCCGACGTCCTGCTGCCCGGCCGAGCCCTGGAGCGTGGCTGCCACTCACTACCCCACACCTCTTGAGCGGCCGTGAGCGCTGTGGCTTCTCTGCCTGGTTTGTCATTCTGGTGTCTTCCTCCTCCCCAGTTGCCCTTGGCGGTCGGCCTGTGACCCTACTCAACAAGTAATGAGGTGGGGTTGGCAAGATGCATTTCAGGAACCGATCAGAGCTCTGGGGGCCCCTGCAGCCTTTGCTAAGAGCCCTGTAAGCACACGGTTATTCATCTGCACCAGGATTGCCTGGGGACTAACACCCAGCTCACCAGTTGGAATCAACCACTTTGAAAATTCAGGTGACATTTGCCACCTGTCTTTGTTGTCCCTCCAAGCGATGCTGCCACCAGTCCTGCAGGTCCAGTCAGGGTCCTAGGGACAAAGTCTGCTGGCATGGAGGCTTGAACTCATGCAGGGCACCGGCTCCTCATGCTTGGACTCCGAGAGTCTCCGACTGCCAGTCTTAACTGGGAATGTAGGGCCAACTCCCTCCTTCCTCAGTGGTGTGGAGAGGGCGTCCAAGGTCAGCCTCCGACCAGGGCATCCATTTTCCATTGTGACCGGTTCCATGGCCTGTGTGTGTGTGTTCCCGCATGGGTTTACCTGGGCCTCTCAGCTTCCTGTGTGCTGCTGAATGAAGCTCGGGTGTCCAGCCTTGTGGCTTCCCTGGGCCATGTTGGAAGATGAAGAATTGTCTTGGGCCACACATAAAATACACGAACACTAATGATAGC
The DNA here is from genome assembly GCA_004027555.1 of Craseonycteris thonglongyai. NCBI lineage: Eukaryota > Metazoa > Chordata > Mammalia > Chiroptera > Craseonycteridae > Craseonycteris > Craseonycteris thonglongyai. Next base: position 33,339 of record PVKE010001018.1, on the reverse strand, counting down.
TGATGAGCTAAAAACAAATCGCAAAGCAATCTCATAATGTGCTAAGAAAGCTAACGAATTTGTATTGGGCCGCGTTCAAAGCCGTCCTGGGCTGCAGGTGACCTGCAGGCCGCGGGTTGGACAAGTTTGTCTAAATCTTCCCAGATCTTCCCAGGTAGAGCTTCTCATTCCCTATCAGAGCAAGATAGCAAAGCCATAGCGTTCATCCACAAAATGCGTGTGCTTACTCCCTGTGCATACCCCTACATACTCACAGGGCATTAGACACCTTTGTGGGTACCTCCCGGGACATGCCCCATGGTCTCGGGCTGGGTCCAGTGGTGACTAATGGAGGTGGGCTTCACTGCAGAGGCGGATGGGGTGGAGGGTGAAATGGAGCGGTCAGCTTTAGCCAGGGGCACCCAGCATCCACTGCTCACGGGCCCCAGTAGCGGGTGGCACGAGGGATGGAGCTAGTTGGATTCTTCAGCTAAGCCAGGCACCTCTTTGCTTCGGGCGCTGGATGCGTGGGTGCCAAACTTGGCTTTTGTCTCAAGAGCAGTGTGGCACGTCAGTAATTAGCCGGGATGATCCAACGTGGTGATTAAGCAGAAATCGCGTCCATCCTTCAGCTGGCAGGAGGAGCTGTGGGGAGCTGGGTGGGCCGCTGGACCCGGTGCCAGGACTGGCAGGGGCGCCCTGCGGTAGCTGGCCTGCCTCAGAGCTTGTCACAAAGCGTGGTCACAGAAACAGCTGTGGGCTTCCCCCATACAGCCTGAATAGGGCCAGGCAGACAGAAATGAACAGGAAGTGGGCCCCGGGCACGGGGCTCCCACGCCCCAGGACCCCTGACAGCACTTATCATCAGAGGCTCTGGGGAAGTCTCTCGATTTGGAGCCATAAAGCCCAGGGCAGCTGTTCTAGAATTCTCAGAGCGGGGAGCTGGGGTGGCTCAGCGGGTTAAGCACTTGCTTTGCAGCCCCGGGGACCGAGGATCGAATCTGGTCCCAACCTATGTGGGCCCATATGCTGAACTGGGGTGTGCTTCCCATGCAGGAGGCCCCCAGTTTGGTTCTCACCCCCCTGGTTCAGCCCCTGGCTCGAGGGGGCATGCCTCCCATGCTGTAGGCCCCCAGCCCAGTTCCCACCCTGTGTGGCCTCTACCCACCTGTGTTGAATGAAACCATGTCAAAAACTGATAATGTACAACTATGGAGACTGCGCTGGGCCAACCCCCTTCTCTCTCTCTCTCTCAGTCTCTGTAAAAAACAAAACAAAACAAAAAAATCCCGTAAAATAAAATAGAATTCCCAGAGGCTCCCTGAGACAGTTTCCCTGGGGACTTTTAAGAAATGTGCTTCCCAGTGGATGATGCTCCCCTGAACCCGATTTCTCCTGGGGGTTTGGGCAGCACACAACTGTCTCATAGGCTGTGTGCACCCTGGAGATTCACTTACAATTAGTTTTCATGGAAATGCCACGTGGGTGCTGACAGTGGATGCACCCTGCTCTCAAGGTGCCAGCTGTCTGATGGGGAAATGGACAAGGCCCCTCACGCAGTGCACCGGGCCCCGCGCTGCAAGCCGGGGAGGTGGGGGGGTCTGCTTTGGCAGATCTGAGAGGGCTTTCCGGAAGTGTTGACAGCTTAGCAGGTCTGCAGGACGCATAGTAATTTGCCAGCCTGCAAAGGGAGGAAGGGCTTATGAGGACGAGCCAGGGCCAGGAGGAGTGGAAGAGTTACGTCTTGTGGGTGAGTCACAGCAGTGGCCTGTTACTGTGGTGGGAATGTCAGGTTCTTGCTCGATACAGGCGGGCGTCCAGGCTGCCCTTTTATTTGTCTGAGAGTGGAGACAGTGGGGCAACTTCTATTGGGGTAACGCTGGTGCTGTTAGTCGGCTCTCTAGGCCTCCCCACTTCCCTCTTTCAGAGCAAAGCACCCCTGGGTTTTGTGCAGTGAAAGGAAGCCAGGTTCCACCCTCAACAGGACAAGAGGTCAGATGCGTCCCCTGTGCTAGGGCGGGGGTGAGAGATGCTGAGCACAAGCCTGCCAGTCCCCTGTCCCCACTGAGCCAGGATCACCTGCAGCCAGGGTACAGCCCTCATCCACCAACTCGATGCCCAGAATGTCGTGTGGGCCCCCAGGGAGGTGCAGGACGCAGTCCCCACCTAATGGAGGGCGTGGTGCCCAGGAGATGGCAGGACCCCCATGTCTTCCTGGCAACTTATAGTCTCACTATGGTAATTTGTGGCAATCAGCATTTAATCCTGTAATCACACTGCACACCGGCTCCTCGTGTAAGCAGGCACTCAGCCCAGGGCGGCTGGGGAGCCTGCCAGGGTGCAGGGAGGGACTTGGGGACAGAGCAGGAGAGTGTGGAGGCAGCTGTGTCCCTGTCAACCTCCAGCCTCATCTTGTCAGCTGTAGTCCTGGCTCTGTGCCCCCAAGGCGCCTGGATGATTATAACTAACACATTGTACTTACTGGGTTCCAGGTCCCTTTCTAAGCCCTATGGGTATCTGAACCCATTTCTACCCCTCCTGCAAGGAGAGGTAGCTACTATAATTATCCCCATTTTTCAGATGAGGAAACCGAGGCACAGGTCACACAGCTGGTAAGAGCCAAGATTTGAACGCAGGCATTCTGGCTCCAAAGTGCATGGTTTCTACCGGGTCCTTCCCAGCCCCAGAACTTCAGCCCTGCCAGCTCCTGGCTTCTCTTAGCCCACCTGCCCCAGAGCAGCACACGGGGCTGCATGCACGAGCCACGGGCTGCACACACAGAGCCACAGGGCTGCAAACACAGGCCACAGGGCTTCACACACGGGCCACGGGGCTGCACACACGGGCCACGGGGCTGCACACACGGGCCACAGGGCTACACGCATGGGCCACAGGGCTGCATGCATGAGCCATGGGGCATGAAGCCACGGGGCTTCACGCATGGGCCACGGGGCTGTACACATGAGCCATGGAGCATGAAGCCACAGGGCTGCACACATGGGCCACAGGGCTTCACACATGGGCCATGGGGCTGCACACATGAGCCATGGGGCATGAAGCCACGGGGCTGCACGCACGGGCCACAGGGCTGTACACATGAGCCATGGGGCATGAAGCCACGGGGCTGCACACACGGGCCACAGGGCTACACGTACGGGCCACAGGGCTGCACACATGGGCCACGGGGCTGCATACATGGGCCACAGGGCTATATGCACGAGCCACGGGGCTGCACACATGAACTACACTTTACTTTCCTCTGACACTCTTTTCTGCTGGCGAATTGTCCTCCCATGACAGACCTGCACTTCAGTCTTCAAGGTGCCACTTGCCAATTGGTATCCCATTTCTTCTCCTCAGAATGGGGATTGTCATGTCCACCTCGCCGGGCTGCTGTGGGGGTCAGAAGAATGGGGGAGCACTTTGTCAAGCATCATCTTCTGTTGAATGGGGCGCACTCTTAGCTGGGTTTGCACTCTTAGCTGGGTTCGCACGCCAGCTCACTCACTTGTGTGGCCTAGGACAAGTGACCTCGGTTGTTTGAACCTCAGTCTGCTCATCTGTAAAGTGGGGCTAATAGCAAGAGGAGCAAAACTCAGAGGTGACTTGTTGGCACCAGATGAGGTGACGTCTGTCCAGCACACTGCCTGGGACATCCATGCCCAGGAATACTGGGCTGCCTCCGTAGTCTTTTCTTCTGGTCCTGTCCTGAGGGCAGGACACAGGGACTTTGAGCTGAGTCCAGGCCAGGTCTGTGGGACGTTAGCGATCGGGCAGAAGCATCTGAGCCCCTGGAAGGAGCGTTGGGAAGTCCTGGGCAGGGCCAGACTTCCAACCCCCTTTCTCCTCTTCCATCTTCCAGCCAGAGCCCTCCCTCACGGAGGGAATGAGTTCCTGTCTGTGTGGGCAGCCGCTGCGAGCTCATAGAGCAGTTGCCCTTAGACCAGGGCTGTGTCTCTGAGGACAAAATATTTCAGAAGTACACTCCCCTCCTGAGAAAAGCTTCTGACTTGGGGTTCTTTGCAGATGCACCCACCCCTGGGGCCGGTCGTGGCTGAGGCGTTACTGTTGGCCAGAGCCCCCACCCATATCGACTGCAGGGTTGCCCACAGAGACCCTGGGAAGGACCCTCCCCATGGGTTCCCCCGGCAGGGTGCAGCAGGCTTGTGGCAGGGAAGGGTGCAGTGTGAAGAAGGAAAGGGACATTCTTGCCTGGAGGTGCTGCTTTAAGAGATGAGTTCCCTGTCATTGAAGGCAGAGGAGTGGCTCCCAGGCCAGCTATGAGGTTCAGCCACAAGAGAAAACAGTTCTTCTCATGGGGAGGAAGGAGAAGAGGCCATGTCAGCTCGAGCGGCGGAAGGGCTCCTCCAGGGGGCAGCCTCTTTGGGTGGGCAGCGAGGGGGCTGTTGGTTGTCTTTGAGGTCTCTCTGCACCTGAGAGTTCAAAGCAGTGGCATCCAGGAAGGTAGGTGTTAGATGGGGGCCCACACACTTTTCTGTAAAGCGCCGATAGTGTATAATAAATACGTTAGGCTCAGCTGTAAGGTTACTGTGGAACATAAGCAGCCACAGACAACATGTAAACAAATGGGGGAAGCCGGGATGGCTCAGCGGGTTAAATGCTCGCTTTGCAGCCCCTGAACCGAGGATCGAATCCCGGCCCCGGCCTGTGCAGACCCATATGCTGAACTGGGGTGTGGCCCCCAGTTCGGTTCTCACTGGAGTAAGTTTCCCATGTGGAAGGCCCCCAGCCCAGCCCCTGCCCAGCGTAGCCCCCCACCCACCTGTGTGGGATGAAACTATGTCAAAAATTAATGACCTACAGCTATGGAGACTGCTCTGGGCCCTCCCCCTTCTCTCTGTCTCTCTTTGTCGCTGTCAAAAACAATAACATAAATCTTAAAAAAAAATATGTAAAGAAGTGGCACAGCTGTGTTCCAATGAAACTTTATTGACCAAACAGGCGGCGGGCCAGATTGGTCACGGCTGCAGTTTACTGATGCCCATGTCAGAGGGAGGAGAGCTGAGAGGGCTTCCTGGAGGAGGCGGGCTGGAGCTGAGGCAGCCGAGAGCGTTGCTGGGGGCGCGTGGCTTCAGCGCACAGCTTGTGGGTGATGGGCGATGATGAGTGGGTTCCCCACCCTGGCCTTACCTCACTGAGGGTCTGCCTTCCCCCCAGTGGGGGTCCTGTAATTCAAGGCCTTGCTATCTCTTTGATAGCTTCGAATATGTTAGAAATATATATATATGTATTTAAAAAATCCAGTGACTGGAGTTGTTTTCAGAGGGATGTTTGGCCCAGCTGTCTGTCCTTCCTGGAACCGGAGGCCAATAGACAACACTCACCCTGTTGCTGTTGTTCCTGGTGAAGAGAAGCCGGGTCGCTCCTTTCTGGGACGCCCCGCCTGGCCTCAGGGACAGTGTCCCTGATGGCCTCACCCTGCTGGCCTGCCTTTTCTTAGGAGGTCAAAGCATTTTGTGTTGTGTGGGTTTCGAAGGCAGGGTCCTGGGTGTGGGTAGCTCTGGGCACTGCCCTTCCGCTCGCCTGTAAGCCTATGCCTCGTGCCGGCTGAGTTCTCTGCTCCCCCACAGGAGAACTGTACCGGGTTTCCTTGAGAAGACAGAAGTTCCCAGCCCAGGGCAGCATTGAGATCCACGAAGACAATGAGGTGGGTGGGCTTTGGAGGCTGCCTGGGCTTTTAGGAGGGGCCCTGGGCCGGTCCACAGGCTGCCTCGTTTCCACCCTGCTCTGCGTTTGACTTTCTGTGTGACCCTGGGCAGCTCCCTGTCCTTCGCTGGGCTTCCAGCCTCCGCATGAACAAGAAGGGCCCCTCCCTGCCCTGGCAGCCTGTGGTCCTCATTCTGAATGAATGGGAGGTCCCACCACATAGTGGGCTGGAGAGCTCCCAACTTGGAGCTGAGACAGTCTGGGCATGGTGCCCGCTTCTTCAGCCACTAGCCTGTGTGTGCACGCGTGCGTGCATGTGCATATGTATGCCTGTCTGTGTGTGTGCGCCTGCATGTGCGCACACGCGTGCATGCATGCGCACACATGCGCGAATGTCTTGTGCGGTGTGCACACATATGTGCGCATGCACGCATGCACACACGTGCACGCAGTGTGTGCACGTGTGAATGTCTTGTGTTGTGTGCACACATGGGCACGTCTGGGTGTGTATGTGTGCATATGTACGCGTGTGTGCATGTCTTTGTGTGTACATGTGCATGTGTGTGCATGTGTGCGTGTCTGTGTGTGTGGTTTATTGTGTTTGCCCGCCCCCCTCTCGCCTCCCTGCTGCCCACCACTCAGCCCCTCTGACCTTCCCCTCAGGAAGTCGGCCCACAGCGCTCCTGCAAGACACACGTGCTCCTGCTGGTCCTGCACGGGGGCAGCATCCTGGACGCGGGCTCCGGGGACCCGTCCTGCAAGGCGGCTGACATCCACACCTTCAGCTCCGTGCTGGAGAAGGTCACACGCGCCCACTTCCCCGCGGCCCTGGGCCACATCCTCATCAAGTTCGTCCCCTGCCCTGCCATCTGCTCCAAAGCTTTCTCACTCGTTTCCAAGTGAGTCCCCTACTGCTGGCTGGGCCTGGCAGGGGGTCTTAGTGGAGGGGCTGCCCCTGTGGGTACTTGGGGGGCCAGGGGGGTACCTGCCGAGGCCCCTCTGGGACGCCAGATCCTTACTCACCGCGAGCATCATCCGTGGGAAGCAGTCAGCTAGAGTCCAAAGCAGTTAGCACCTGTGCTGAGTCCCCCTCTGCCCCGGGCCAGGCTCAACAAGCCCTGACCTAAGGAAGCTGAGGTTAAGCGATTTCCCCCAGGTGAGAGAGCCAGGAGCCAAACCCGGCAGCCTCGCTCCGGAGTCACACGACTAGAGCCCAGTGGGGATGTGCATTCTAGTGGAGGTGGCACAGGGCACTGAGGACACGCAGGACGAGGGCAGGAGGGCTTCCTGGAGGAGGAGACATTGGCGTGGGCTGTGAGAATAGCATAACATGGCTAAGTGCACGGGTTCTCTGCTTGTCCTGGACTTGAGTTCTGGCTGTGTGACATGGGAGGAGTTATTTAGCCTCTCCCTGTCTCAGTTTCCTCGTGTGTAGAAGGCAGGTGGTAACAGGCACCTCCTAGAGTGTTTTGATGAGGATTCTGTGTGCCGGTGTATGTGAAGCAGCTAGCGCAGCACGGGGCCCATGAAAGAGCATTGCGGGGGTTTACAAGGACTCACATCATTGTTCTCACGCAGGAGAAGGGGCTCTAGTGGTGGACAGGAAGCTGGGGAGGAGCCCATCCTGACTCCCAGCGGGAAACCCAGCTGGCAGGAATAAGGCAGCATGCTCCCCAGGCTGGGATCCCCACCCCAACCTGCCTTGGTCCTTGTGGGGGACAACAGGCCGGGATCCCCACCCCAACCTGCCTTGGTCCTTGTGGGGGACAAATGGGGAGACCTGGGGGTCTATGGGAGATGCAGCCCACCGCTCCAGGGCCCAGGGGCTTTGTGCTCCCCAGCCCCCTGTCCTCTTGAACTAGCTGAAGGTGGGTGCCAGGGGCCCGGGGAGCCCTGGCTACACACAGGTACCAGGGCTCAGAGGGCCCGAGCTCCGGTAGGATGCAGGTCTACTAGAGCAGGTGGGAAACAGAAACTGGACACCGGGAGCCTTTAGCAGTTAGGGGTGGAAGGGAGGGTGGGGGGCACCTCTGTCCTGCCCCGCACCCCCTTCCAGGTTGACTCTGCAGGAACCTTGAGGCTTCGCAGAGAGGAGCCTCACCTGTGTGGGACTCCGGGAGGGTGCACGGGGCGGCCCAGCCTTGCAGCCGAGTGCGGTTCTGAGGAGGGCTTAGCACTGCTGGGCAGGGGCAGGAGGCCTGACCCTGGCTTCGGGCTGGTGGGGCTAGGACGTGTGGGGCCGTGCTGGGCCCCATTTTTCTGGTCTATGAGAGAAAGGACAGTGGGCGTGTGGACGGGAGCAGAGACCGGCCTGATTTGGCTGTGCTCTGGGCCGCCAGGCCAGGCGGGTCTCTCAATCAGAGCTGGAAAGACGTAGGGACAGCAGGTCAGTAGTTCCCCCACCGGCCAGGCGCCCAAGCCCCATGTGGTGCACGTCGGACCGCAAGGTAGAGGGCCTCAGCCCTGGGCTTCTGAGTCGGGCGGGAGGGCCCTGGAATCTGCTTCCTGAACAGCTGAAGCTACTCCGAGTACCGTCTCTGCAGCCACATTTGGGAAGCTGCGCTGATGCAGTTCCGTTCCCTTCACACTCCAGCAGTTGGAGTTAATTGTGATGCTTCGTCATCCATCTCAGCACCGCCTGCCCCCCTTACTGGTCCCCAGGACAGCTGCCCCCCGACCCAGCCCTGGCCCGATCTCCGAGAAGACGGATGGCCCGGCCACTGGAGGGGAGAGTTGTGGGGAGAGGCCCTGTCCCCCGGGCAGTGCCGTGCCAGCACATTCATCAGCCCTAATCACTGCTGGGAGGGAGCTGTCCTCAGCTCATTAAAACCTCTCCGGCTGCAATCGAGGCCTGTTTCCTCTCATTTGTGTTCTGTGGAGATGAGGAATGGCTGTTAGGCTGGCCTTGCACACCATGAGGTTTCTGTTGCCTGCCCCGAGCCCGGTTACCTGTCCCAGTTTCAGCCTCTGTCAGCCTGAGCTTAAACTTGGGGAGGGGCAGCCCCTCCTGCTGTGGTCCCTCCTGACCACCTGGGTGTGACACCCCAGGGGACAGAGGCAGGATGGGGGTGGGGGGCAGGCAGTGGAGCTGAGCTGCTGGGAAACTGGGGGACTTTCTAGTGGGGAGGCAGGGAAGGGCGGGGCCCATGCTGGGGCTGGACAATCCACTGGTAGTGGCGGTGCTGTAGGCAGGATCTTAGTCCTTTCTGGGGTCACGGGTTTTCCTGCAATGCCCACGAAGGCTCTGGATCCTTCCAGAAGGGTGGACCTACTATCTTGCATGTAGTGACACGCCCACCTCCAAGCTACGGCCACCACACAACCCACCTGCCTGACATGGCCTCTCTCCACCTTTCTAGTTTCCCTCAGCCTTCTTGGAGGCCTGGCTCAAACCCCACCTCCTCCAGGAAGGTTGCCATAATATGTCATTACCCAGATCCACACCAGTGGCTTCTCCCACCATCAGGGTGTTCTTTGAGGCCACATGGAAGTGAGCAGGGGAGAGCCACTGTCACAAGAGAGTCCTGGGCCCACGTCCCAGGCCTGCATGGGGTGGACACGCAGGGGCATCAGCACCGGCTTGGCTGCCCCCCACACCCTGGGCTTTCTCACCCGGGTCCTCCTGAAGGGCCAGCGGCAGAGGCCCCGTTCTTGGCCCCGGCTGGGCTTACTGTGTCCCCCTGTCTTCAGCCTGAACCCCTACAGCCATGACGAGGGCTGTCTCAGCAGCAGCCAGGACCACGTGCCCCTGGCGGCCCTGCCCCTGTTGGGCGTCTCGTCCCCTCAGTACCGGGATGCTGTCGCCACCGCCATCGAGCGAGCCAACCAGGTCTATGCCGAGTTCCTCAAGTCCTCTGACGGCGTCGGCTTCAGTGGGCAGGTAGGACGGCCTGCACGCACCTCCCTACCCGGCCCCTGCCCGGCGGGAGGCTGGCACCTGCCTGGAGCCTCCAGACCCGGTTGCTCTGGAGCGCTGGCTTCTGAGATGCGAGGAGGCTCCTGAGAGCTTTGGGGCTGTCCCCGTTCTACAGACAGGAAAACGGAGGCCAACACCAGATTCTCATTGTGACCCCCTGCTGGTCCCTGATTTAAGCCTGTTCCTGTCCTCGGGTAGCCCCTGGCCCTAGTCTGAGTCCTGGCCCCAGGCCGATTGCTGACCTGGGCCCCACACAGACCCCTGGCCTGAGCCTGGCTCCTGTGCCCAGACTGCCCACTGACCCTCGTCTGACCCCCAGCCTACCTTGACCCCTGTCTTCAGGCTGACCTTTGGCCCCGGAATGAGCACCCCTGCCTGTACTGGGGGCTCTCTCAGGCCTCTTGGGGATGGGCTCCTTGTTCTCCCGTGGACAGGTGACCTGAGCTCTGGGGGGTGGGGGTCGGCGGTGGCCAGGCCTGTAGCCCCAGCTGTGCTTTCTCCAGGTGTGTCTCATCGGGGACTGTGTGGGGGGCCTCCTGGCCTTTGACGCCATCTGCTACAGCGCGGGGCCCTCAGGCGACAGCCCGGGCAGCAGCAGCCGGAAGGGGAGCGTCAGCAGTACCCAGGTGGGGGCTGGATGCAGAGACTGTCCCTGGGAGCAGGGGTCCCTCTTTGTTATTTGTACCATGAGATCCAGGTTACAGAGCACTGTACCCCGACCTGGCCAGAGGAGCGCGGGGTCACTAGCACAGGCGAGGACGCTGGGGGGCTCATTCAGGGGAAGGTCCCGAGGCCACTACCCAGAATCCAACTGAGTCGCCCATCCGTTTGGATGCAGGAGGCCTCCTTGTGCCTAAAATCCCATTATTGGATGTGATTTCCGTGCTCCTTCTGGGAGAGTTCCATAGGAGAGAGGGGTGGCTGGTTCCCCGGGGGAGGAGACAGGGCCCCATAGTCTGCGATGACCACGGGGCCCTCCTGTCCCCTCCTGGAACCCAAAGGACACCCCAGCTATCATGGAGGAGGAGTGCGGTCTGGCCAGCAGCAAGCGGCTCAGCAAAAGCAGCATCGACATCTCCAGCGGGTTGGAGGAGGAGGAGGCACCCGAGAGACCGTTGCCACGGAAACAGAGTGACTCCTCAACCTATGACTGCCAGGCCATCACCCAGCATCATGCCTTCCTATCCAGGTAGCTGCCCCGCCTGCCTTCTGCAGAGCATCCCAGGGACAGAGCTCCTTGGGTCTGCGGCGTCTGGGAGGCCTGGGACCTCCCTCCCATGGGCGCCCGTAGACCAGCACTGAAATGCTGAGACCCAGGCCACAGCTCACGGGCCCCGGGCTGGAACCTGGGACCCTGTGCTCTGTCCCTGCGCCCCTGGACACGCAGAGACGGGATCGTGGATCTCCTGTCTCTGAGTCTCAGCTTCATCTGCTGCCAGCCTGCTGCACCGATGCCCGTTTTAAGAATCTTGGGAAAGAACAGAGGGGGGTGTGTCCTGTGAGCTCCTCCTGGTGTGTGTGCTCATTATTTCTCAGATGGGCAACAGGGGCCGAGTCGTTCGGGAACCTCCGTGGGATCACATAACCAATTACTGAAGAGCTGGGGTCAGCATTCTGGTCTCCCAATTCCCACTCCACACGTTCACTCACAGGCCAGCTGGGCTCACCACAGAACTGTCCCTGGTCGCTTTCTAGAAGGGACACCTCGACACGGCCTAAATGGATTATCTGCACATTTATTCAGGATACAAGTGGGGATTCACAGATCCAAATAGGAAGGAATGTCTCTTCTTTTTCTTCTCAATTACTCCTCCCTCTCTCCCTCCCTTTCTCCTTCTTTCTTACCCAAGTGATGAGTAGCGTGAGGTCAGCGCAGCATTTGGAAAACAGACTTTCTCACCCCCCAGAGGAAGCAATTGCCAACACTTCGGCATATTTCCTTTTCATCGATTTCTTACATGCTTTGCATAGAGTTTTACTTAAAAAAAAACCCAAAAAAAACCCCAAAAAACCCTTGTTATGATCTTTCCCCCATATAATTAATTAAAAGCATTATACTTGTTACGTAGCCTTAATTATATTTCATTTCATTTTTATTTAATTATTTGGAGGAGGAGTGCAGTCTGGCCAGGAGCAAGTGGCTTTTGAAAATTTAATTACTGTTTTATTTTATGGACAGCATCTTAATCCCAGCCACTGGACACTTTGTCTTTTTCCAGTTCTTTGCAATTATAAACTGCACTCCTGTCCCCATCTGAGCATAACCACTTGTGCATATATTAGGCTATTCCATTTGTATGGATTCCTGGAGGAGGGATTACTAGGTCAAAGGCTCTGCCTATTCAAATCTCTGACCCCTGGAAGCCGCTCTGACGGATTATTCTTCAGAAAAGCAGCTACATTTTGTGTCTGGGTTGCAACGTAACATCTCTGCATTTCTGGCTTGTCCTTGACAAATCCTTTAAGAAAGCCCCAAATTTGGAGAATGAAGGTGGAGGCTGTCAGTAGCTGGTCCAACACAGCCAGCTTGTCCCTCTGGTATAGGGACAGATGGCTCTTTCTTTGGCAATTAAGTAGTTGGCGTGTGTTTGGGGACCATGCCGTACATGAAATATGTATTGTTAAACACCACAGGCGTCACCCTCGCGGGGAGATGCTCACACTTGGAGAGGCAGCGGAGGATGGGGACTCGGATTCAGCTTCCCGGACCCCAGTGCTCACACTCCTTCAGCTGTTATTTCTCAATGTCTCTTTTTCCTCCAACTTGAACACATTAGCTGAATTTGCGTTCAGTTAATTCTCAGATTGCACAATCCCCCGGATGGTCTGAAACTGGAAGCTGTGCCCAAACGCCACCAGGAAAGGTCAGGGAGGTTCCTGGTTTTGCTGCCCAGCCCAGGTGGCCTGCTCTGGGTCTGTGGCAAAATGTCAACTCGAACTCTTTGGGGCAGTGGGTACCTGGTGTGCGCATGGTCAGAATTCTGTGCATCTCCTGGTTTTCTCTTTAAGTTTTGCTTTGTCTGTGGGCAGGAAGGGAGGGGAGAACAGGCTGTTCGCATCTGCGCCTGTGGGTTACCTGGAGCGTGAGTGACACTCAAAGCCCTGATCCTGGCAGGACGGGCATCGCCCAGCTGGTCTGCAGCTTGGCCGGCTGGGAGACAGTGCAGGAACTCAGTGTGGCCGTCACAAAGCCAGTGTGATCAGCAGGCCTGCCGGCACGTGGGATGCTAGGGCGTCCTCAGTAAACTCACTTTTATTGGATCACAACCACACGCAGTTAAGCATCATCTATGGCTGCTTGCATGCCCCGCGGCAGAGGTAAGGAGACATGATGGGGGTCCTGGGGCCCCCAGGCCTAAATATGCACCCTCTGGCCCATTACAGACAAAGCTGGCTGACCCCAAGCGCTGGCCAGGCTGGGGTGGCCGATGCTACATGGCTGCCCCATGAGTTGATGGCGTCCAGCGAGCGGACTCCAGTTCTGGTCCCTGCTCCGTAGACTTTGGGCTGTCCAGCTGAGTGCACACGCCCCATCCTCGGTTGTCCCCTAATCCGCCCTCCCTGTCTTCCTCCCTCGGGCAGCGTGCACTCGAATATGCTGAAGGACGAGGCCGAGCCCCCTGCAGCCCGGGGGCCCGAGGTCAGCCTGGGCCGCTTGGACTTCGACGTGTCCGACTTCTTCCTCTTCGGCTCGCCCCTCGGCCTGGTCCTGGCCATGCGCAAGACGGTGCTCCCGGGGCTGGATGGTGGGTGTGGCGTGGGCTGGGGCCCGTGAAGCCGCCCTGTCAGGGCCTCCAACTGGGGAGAGTGGGGGGGTAGGGGGCTGTGGGGGGAGGACCACGGGGTTAGGGTAGGTAGATGGAGAAGAGGGGCAGAAGGAAGGGGAGGGGAGAGAGAGAGTGGGGGGAGTTTCTTCAGATGGAGCAAAGGCGAGGTAGCCCCTGGTGGACTTCGTTGTCCTTGTGACGTGCCTCCTGCCCGTCTCTGCCCTGTTGCCCAGTTGCTCTGGGAAGAGAAGCCCTATTTGCCCCCCTCCCCCAGTGCCCAGGCAGACCCACTGCCGCCAGGTCATGTTGCTGACTGACCCCTGTGTACACGCTCCGTTCCTCTAAAATACACACTGAGGCGATTTGCACCAGCAGGTGGTGGAGAGGGGAGAGGAGACGGAACCCCACGGCTGCCCTAATGTCACCAAGGAGCCCTCAGGCTTCCTGGGTGCTGGACTGTCCCCATCCTGGACCTAGAGGGACAGGGAGACGCACTTCTGTGGAGGCGGCCCCGGTGGAGACACCTGCTGGCCGTGGAGAGAAGTGTGCTGTCGGCTGTGGCAAACCACCCACGCCCCACCAGGCCTCGGCATTGAGGGGCTGGAGGAAGGGGCAGCGGGTCCCGGTGCAAAGATGGGGTCGCAGCTAAGGGAAAGCTGGAAGAATGGAAAGGAGCTGACCTGTGGAGATAGTGGATGGAGGGCCTGCTGGGTGGAGGGGCACAGAGCAGCACAGGAAGGCTGGCTGGGGAGTGGCAGGTGGCCGCCATGGCTTCAATGCTGGCTGCTGCAGATCGCGCTGCCCCTAGATCAGCAAGGCCTCGAATGCCGAGCTGCACATAACGGCTTTGAGCCTGTTGGAGCAGGGAGCCATGGCAGGTTCTTGAGCAGAGGAGTAGGCTACTGAGAGCTGCACAGGGGAGCCTCCAAGGGCCAAAGGTGCAGGTCCTAGCCAGGGGCTACCCCCGCATTCCCTCCCACCCCCAGGTTTCCAGGTGCGTCCTGCCTGCAGCCAGGTCTACAGCTTCTTCCACTGCGCAGACCCCTCGGCCTCGCGGCTCGAACCACTGCTGGAGCCCGCGTTCCACCTGGTGCCGCCCGTCAGCGTGCCCCGCTACCAGAGGTTCCCGCTGGGCGACGGGCAGTCCCTCCTCCTCGGTAGGTGCTCAGGGCCGTGACAGAGCGTGACAGAGCCAGAGGCTGGGGCCCCGCAGGCAGCACTTCTCTGCCCTGTCTTCTGCAAGCTGTTAGCTGAGGGAGCGAATAGAACCAACAAACTGAGCAGGGCCCGTGTGCTCTTGGGATGGAGGAGAGCAGGCAAGCCGCTGACTCACCGGCCCCTGCGCAGCCCAGCGTGCCAATGCCTGCTCTGTAGGAGGGCTCTTGGGGCTCAGACAAGCCCACCGCTAAGCTCCAGGAGCCAGGGCCGGCATTCTACTGGGCTGTCTGGCCTGATGCACCATCCAAGAATCCAGCTGGGGGCCGCCCCGTGCAGAACAGGGTGTGTCTCATCCTGGTAGGCTTCATGGGAGAGGGGTCCTTCCTCCAGGGCATTTGGAGAGGTGGGGAAGAGCCAGAGGATGGGGGTTGGACACCTTCTAGGTGGAAGAAGCAGGTGAGTTTCGCTTCCAGGGCTCAAGTGGGAACAGGGAGTGCACTGGGGTGAGGTCAGGGGGAGGCCTGTAACGGACAGTCAGGGGCTTAGAGATCAGAGCCTTGGCTCCATCAGACCCCAGAGCCTGTTCTGAGGTTTGGGCCCGATTGTGGGTGGAGTGCTGTGTACGTGGCTCATTCAGGATTAAAAACCCGCCCCCCGCCCCATTCAATGGAAGCTTAGTTTTCAAAGTCCTGCTTTGTCAGGAGCTTCCATAGATAGAAGAGGCTCTAAAACCTCCCTCCTGCACCCTAAAACATGCTCCTCTTTGGTTGGGACATCCCCCTACCCCCAGAGTGCTCTAGTTCCCAGGCTGGGGTCCCCCTTCTAAGCTCAGCCACCATCCTCTGGGGAGCGTGCGAGGAGTCTAATACGAGAGCACAGGGTTACTGGTCACCCCATGATCTCGGGGGTGCTTTGGGGGGCATTCTTTCAGGGGTGCCCCTGGTAGCTGTACTGGGGGTCAGGGTGATGGTTGGGATCCCCACTTGTGCCTGCACAACCCACAACTTAGAGGACATGAAACCCAAGACACACTGGGGTGGAGTCCTGTTCGGCCCGGGGGCGTGAGAGGCGCAGGCTGCCCGTGGGGGGCGTGAGCACCCTGCCTCCTGCCCAGCACAGGCAGGCCCAGCCTGGGCAGCTCTGAGACGCGTGACACAGCCTTGACCGTGAGCTGCTCCTCCTAGCTGACGCCCTGCACGTGCACGGCTCCCTGCTCCTGGAGGGCAGCTCCCCGGATAGCCCGCCGCTTCTGGAAGCGCCCGCCTCGCCCGCTCAGGCCCGGAGGTTCCCGCGTCCGGCACGGAGGATGAGCCAGGGCAGCTCCCACAGCGAGAGCTCAGAGTCCTCAGACAGCCTGGCCCCCGCGGGTGCCTCCCACAGTGAGCGAGGGGCTTCTGGGGCCTGCGTGGGTTCAAGGGGAAGGGGCTTTCCTCTGGGTGGGCTGCTGGGGGCAGGCTGGAAGGGGGAGAGGGTAAAGGAAATCCAGAGACCTCACAGAGAACCTTGACCTCTGGCCCTGGACAGGGCCCTGGCCTCTGACCTGGGGCTGAACCCTGACCTCTCCAGGCATAGACTGAGCTCTGACATCAGCCCGAACCTTACTCCCAAC
Source organism: Craseonycteris thonglongyai (assembly GCA_004027555.1). Taxonomy (NCBI): domain Eukaryota; kingdom Metazoa; phylum Chordata; class Mammalia; order Chiroptera; family Craseonycteridae; genus Craseonycteris; species Craseonycteris thonglongyai. The sequence continues at coordinate 17,243 of PVKE010001018.1, read as the reverse complement.
ATGCAGTGTTTCCGCTGGGAGCTCCCGCTGACCAGCAGCCCTGGGGTGATACTGTGGACACCTCCCGGGGTCCCCGTTCCTGGGACCAGCCAATATGCAGCATATGTGCTAGAGGAGCAAAAGGCTGGTGGGGGTGAGAAGCTGGGGGACACGTTTCCCAGAGCTCGTTCTGAGCCGCGCGCTCGGGCCCCACACTTGTGCCCGGGTGGCGTGTCTACCCCTGGGTCTGTGTGGCGGGGCCCACATGGCCCCTTGGGTAGGGCCGCTCTGTCTTCACCCTCCTCTTGGTCCCACAGTCACGGCCAAGTGGTGGGGCGCCAAGCGCATCGACTACGCCCTGTACTGCCCTGACGTCCTCACGGCCTTCCCCACCGTGGCGCTGCCCCACCTCTTCCACGCCAGCTACTGGGAGTCCACGGACGTGGTGGCCTTCATCCTGAGACAGGTACTCTGCCCCCGCCTGGGCGCCGCCCCCTCTGCCTGCAGGCTGCACTGGGCCCTGGGGCGGCATCGGAACGCTCAGCCACGTGGGCGCTGACACAGTCACGCAGGGGGTTTCATAAAGAGTCCTGGCTTCTGGCTGATGGCATGGCACTTTCTAGAAAATTAAAGAGAGACTACAGAGGAGACGGTCCCCAGGCTTCAGCTTGGAGACTAGAGTTACTGCTGGCTCCCCTGTGGGTCTCAATGACCTGATCTGTAAAAGAGAAGGTGGAGCAGGGAGCCCAGTGCCCAGCAGGGAGCCTGAGGCAGGACTGAGGAGGTGGGGGCGGGGCTCTGGATCAGAGCAGCCTCCACCGCCAAGGTCATGGGTTGACTTTATGCCAGGGCCCACGAGACACCCTTGGAGTTTTGAGCAAGGGAGTGATAGGAACTGACTTGTGTTTCTAGGCGAAACCCTGCTGCTGTTTGGGGGGCGAGAGAAAGCATGGGGCCCCTTTATGAAGCGATTGTAGGAGCCCAGGTTTGCAGATGGCAGCGTGGGCTAGAGGTTCTGGGGAGAAGCTGGATTTGCGTTGCCCTGACAGGACTTGCAGCCCCTGGGCGGTGAGGGAACCAGGGGAGCCCAAGGGATCCTGTGTGGGGCTCGAATACACACGGTGTTGCCACCCCCTGGGGTGAACCTCGGCTCTGGGCCTGGGCAGGTGAGGTGCCCTGAGATGCTGGGGAGGAAGGTGAGGAAAGAGCTTAGGGAAGACGTCAGGCACAGAGATGACAACATGGGGTCATCGGAGCGGGGATGGCATTTAAAGCCACCGGCGGCAGGGACAGGGCTGTGGTTTTGACTCCAATTGCAACGTGCGATTTCTCCCCTACGCCAAGCAATTCTTGGACACCAGCTGGGTGTCCTGCAGTTCAATGGAATTCTGACCCGTTCTACTGGGAAATAGCTCAGGTCCCGCAGGGGAAGCGTTCAGCCACACAAGTCAGCTCCTCGCCCCACTCCAGACGCCCACCGCCAGCCCGGGCGGTCACCCAGCTTCCGCCGGACTGGCCGCAGGGCGGAGGTTCTAACGCCCGCTCCTGGGGTTCTGTCAACGTGCTACAGTGGCCCACAGAACTGAGAGAAACATCTCACTGAATAGATTACTAGTGTATTATAAAAAGGTGCCACTCGGGAAGAGCCGGATGGGAGAGAGGTGCATAGGGCCAGGCAAGGGGAAAGGGCGTGTGTGACAGCTGCCCTGGGTCCCTGCTCTCCCCGATCTCTGCGCTTGCAGGCTGGAAGCTCTGTGACCCCATCGCCGGGCAGGTTCCGTTAGGCGTGACCGTTGCATCAGGGACCATGGGTGACCGATGGACCTCCAGACTGGCTCCCCTCCCTGGGGGTCAGGGGTTGAGACTGAAAGTTAACACCGGCTAGTCACATGGTTGGTTTCCCTGGCAACCAACCCCCAAAGTCAGCTCATTAACATAACAAGAGATACCTCGGTCACTGTCATCAGGAGATTAGAAGGGTTTGGGGAAGAGGCTGTCCGGGACAAATCCCGCCCCACGTGCCACTATTATTCCTAGTATGTGGCTGGATACTTTCCGGGTGGCCCTGGTCTATTTCTTCTGCTGAGTCACCACACCGTGGACACCGAGGGGGTTTGCATACACAGAGAAGTTCTGGGCTCAGTCCTGCAGCGCCAGGGGCGAGAGAGGAAACCAGAGGAGAGGCCACGCCCCAAGGGTGATGGACAGGAGCGGACCCCTGCGGTGGGCAGGGTGGAAGTCAGTGGCTTCCGGGCAGTGATGGGACAGCAGCCTGCCTGGCAGGGAGGCAGGTGGGGAAGGGCAGAAGGGGAGGGTTTTTGTGGAACATCCACACGGAGAACAGAGAAGTGCAGTGGTCACTGGGGGGGGGCACTGGGGGTCCTAGAATGCATTTTATTTTTTTAAAGGTGGGCATGATTACAGTGTGTTTGGATGCAAATGACCTAGGAATTGTTCAGAGTCTAATCAGGGGTGCAGGACTGAGAGGGAGTATTCCTGAAGCGATGTTCTCGGGTGGGCGGAGGGGCTGGGATCAGGGCCCAGTTGGCCTCAATGGGAGCCACCCACCATAACACCAGAGAAGGCAGAGTGGGCACAGACGCAGGCAGCTCCTGGGCTGGAGCATTTGGTGGCCGGGTCCCTGGCCCCAGCTGTCAGGATAGGCAGACAAGGAGATGGGCCTGGGGCCTCCAGCCTCCTGAGGGTGCCAAGCCCGAGGGCGGGCCTGCTGGCCACAAGCCGGGGGCCCTGACACCGTGGGAAGGAGCGGGAGGGGTTGGGGTGATCTGACCCAGAGTCCCTCTCGGCTTTGTGTCAGGTGATGCGCTTTGAGAGCGTGAGTGTCAAGGAGAGCGCTGGCTTGGACCCTGCAGCACTGAACCCCGCTAATCCCCGGGAGAAGTGGCTTCGTAAGCGGACCCAGGTCAAGCTGCGGGTACGTGCTTGTTGGAGTCCCATAGTCATTGGGATGTGGCCTCCTGGAGGTGGGGCTGTCCTGGGGGCTGGGGTATCCACACAGCAAGTAAGGCCCTTGATTTGACCCTCTGAGCTGAGCATCCACCCAGCCTAAGCATGAGGTTCATGGCGCTGCAATGGGGGTGGGGAGTGGGGGTGCTGGGGCATGTGTGAGATGGAGAGCTGGTTCCTGGTGGCCTGGCCCCACAGGAGCGCCAAGAATGTGGATCGGGACCCAGGAGATGGTGAGGAGATGCCAGTGATGGTGCAATTGCTATATGCCAGGCCTCTGCGTGGGGGTGTGAATCAGAAGGCATCTCGTCTGTGATCACAGGGTTCACAGTCTGATTCACCTGGTATGGCCTGGTGTGGTATTTGCCACAGTATAGGGAGGTGCAGACTAGGAAGAAGATGGAGAGGAGGATTGCAGGGCAGGCCCTGCAGGGCTTCCATGAGGAGTCACCTCTCTAGGGTATTGAAGTATGAGTAGGAGTTGGTGTGTGTCCATTCATCCATTTACTCAGCAAACAGTCATCGGTGCCCCTGTGTCCCAGGCCCTCCACTAGGGAGTGAAGAATAGGGATCTACAGGTACAGAGAGTGCTATGGGGACAGTTCCAGGCTGGTGGGAAGACATGGACCCCCACAAACAACCCTAAAAGGCAGAGGGTGATCAGTGCTCACGGACTGACTTCTTCTGCAAACAAGTTTATTGATATACCTCATACATGCAATTCACCCACTGAAAGTGCACAACTTAGTGGATTTTAGTGTATTGACAGATGTGTGCAACCATAACCACAGTCAATTTTAGAATATTTCCATCACCGCAAAAAGAAATTGCTTATCCTCTGGGTGTCACCCCCTACTCCAATTTCCATTCATTGTAAGCAACCAGCAAGTAACCTACTGTTTGTCTCTATAGATTTGCCAGTTCTGGATGTCTCATATAAAGGGAAGCATGCATTATCTTTTGTGTTTGGTTTCTTTCACCTAGCATAATGTTTTCAAGGTTCGTCTGTGTTGTGGCATGTGTGAAGACTTCACTCCTTTTTAAGGCGGAATCATATTCCATCGTGTGGACAGAACACATTTTCTTTATGTGTTCATCATTTTTTAGACTTTGGGGTTGCTTCTACCTTTTGTCTCCTGTGAATAAGGCTGCTATAGGAGTGAACATCTGCGTATCAGCTTTTGTGTGGACACATGTTTTCATTTCTTCTGGGCATGCTTGTATACCTAGGAGTGCAATTGCTGGATCCCGTGTTAACCCGGGTTTAATTGAGGAGCTGCCACATGTTTCTGAAGCAGCAACATCCTTTTGCATTGCACCCAGCAGTGTATGTGTGAGGGTTCCGATTTCTCCACAGCCTTGCTAACACTTGTTACGATCTGTCCTTTGAGTCTGTCATCCCAGTAGGTACGAAGTGATGCCTCAATGTGGTTTTGCTTTGCCTGTCCCTGATGGTTGGTGAGGTGGAGCATCTTTTCACGTGTTGGGTTCTATGAATCAGCTGTCCCCTGTGCAGTGATCCTGCAGGCGGGGGGCTGCATCCCACACTCGATGAGGCCCCTCCAGGGCAGGGTTCATGACTACGGGCTCCTGTCTGTGTCCCCAGAGCCCCGGTGTGGGGCCAGGGCAGCTAAGCTGACTGCAGATGTTGGTTGCACTGAATTAAAATACCAGGGGAATTCAGAGGAGGCAGGACCATCTGGGGAGATGAAGTCTTGGAGGGAACAGAGTTGAGTCAGGTCACAGGAAATGGGCTGGAATGTGGGTGCCGGCGATGGCATGTAGAGTGGGAGCCCTAATTCTGTAGACTTGGGGGCCACTGCAGAGCCTGGCCTGAAGGGACCAGGAGGCTTTGAAGCGGAGCAGCAGGGGCCGAGGCTGAGAAGACTCTGCTGGGCAAGGCTTTGTCGTGCATTCAGGACTTGCAGTTGCTTGGGGGCGCCGGGTGTTCACAGAGCTGTGGTTTGTACAGATGAAGGCTCTGCCACTGGGTCTGTTTGTCATAAGGAGCTTCGTTAGGAAGCTGTCGGCAGAGTCCAGGCGAGAGGTGACCGGGATGTGGGGAGAGATAGCACGTGGGCAGTTCTGTAAAGGAAGGGCCACCCGACTGGGTGACTTGGGTGCTGAGGCCAGGCTGGGGGTAGTGGGTGGCGGGGCCAGGGCCGCCTCCAAGCTGTGGAATGAACTGAAACCAGACGTGAAGAAGGGTGGGGATGTTGGGCTGCTCACAGCTAAAAGGATGCGATGTCCTGGACAGCTCCTACATCATCTGCCCTGGGGCAGAGGTGAGGACTCAGTGAGGGAGGAGGGACACAGAGTGGCTATGAGTTGGTCAGATCCCATAAGATCGTCATGGGAAACGCTATGGCCATGAGCTGGGATGTGAAAGGAAGAGGCAAAGGTGACGGGCAGTGTCCAGCCGAGGAAGGGTGACAGGCAGGGTGGGGACAGGAGGCCCCGCGGGGCTGAAGGGGAGAATCCAGAGCAGAGATCGCAGCTCTACCGGACGCCCGGTGCTCCTTGGGGACGGCACTAGGGCTAAGGGGCCCGTGTGGCGGACACTCTGTGGGAGTGACTAGGGAAGCCTGGTTCAGCAGGTGCACCGCCCTCCAGCCCACCTTGAGGACAGTGTTGTGAAAAGACCAGGTTCAGCGCCGCGGGCCAAGACTGAGCTGGTCTCTGTCCTTCCAGAACGTCACTGCTAACCACCGGGCCAACGATGTGATCGCTGCCGAAGACGGCCCTCAGGTCCTGGTGGGGCGATTCATGTACGGGCCCCTGGACATGGTGGCCCTGACAGGAGAGAAGGTATGGGGGTGGTCCAGCTGCCTGTGGTCGCACAGGGCACGTGGGGCGAGGGCCCCGGGAGGGCCGAGCTGGGAGACAGCCACGGCGCTCAGGCAGATCAGGGCGCGTGGAAGGAGCTAGGGGGAACCCGAGGCAGCGGAGATGCTCACGTGGCTGCAGCGGAGCCAGGCAGGGGATGGTGGGAGCCCGGAACCACAGGGCAGGCCCCCAGGCCCCACAGCCTGCCGTCTTGGTAGAGAGTTCCTTGGCTCAGCCCCGAAGCCGAGTCTGCAGCCCCCCGGCCTCCAGTGCGTCCCCTGGCCCCTTGCTACCTGCAGGTGGACATCCTGGTGATGGCAGAGCCGTCCTCGGGCCGCTGGGTGCACCTGGACACAGAAATCACCAACAGCAGCGGCCGCATCACGTACAGCGTGCCACGGCCCCGGCGTCTGGGCGTCGGTGTCTACCCTGTGAAGATGGTTGTCAGGTGGGAGCCAGGGGACATGCCTGTGTGTGTGTGTGTGTGTGTGTGTGCGCGCGCGCACGCGCGCGCGCCCATTCTCATGCCCCCCAGCCAGGCCTGTCCAAAAGGTGGGGCCCTCGGGGTGCTGTGGTCCTTCCTGTCTGTGGGAGAGAGGAACATGGACGAGGTGTCACCCACGTGCCCTTTGCCTCCGGCTCCAGGCTGAGCTCTGGCCTCGGGCTGACCCCTGACCCGAGCACCCAGCTGAGCACAGGCGGTCCCTTGCAGGGGCGATCAGACCTGTGCGCTGAGCTACCTGACGGTGCTGCCCCGCGGCATGGAGTGTGTGGTGTTCAGCATCGACGGGTCCTTTGCGGCCAGTGTGTCTATCATGGGCAGCGACCCCAAGGTCCGGCCAGGGGCTGTGGACGTTGTCCGGTGAGTCCTGCTTCCCTTCAATGGACCTGTCGCCTGTGCCTCGGGCAGGAGCCGGCAGACCTGGGGGAGCTGGGCATGCTTCCTCTGGCTTCCTCCAGGACTTCCACGGGTCCCTGGGCCGGGAGCCGGGCAGTCCTCGCGTCCCCTGAAAAATTAATTTGCGAAGCTCCCTGTCACTCTCTAGACCCCAGTCCCTCCCTCTTCTCGCCATTTATTTTAACACCAGCTGAGCCTTCTCTGCAGTGCCTCCGGCCTGGTTTCTCACGTGCTGACCCCAATCAGCATAACATCGGTGTGTTCTGATGATCTCTTGCTGTGTAACAAATGGCTCCAGACTTGGCAGCTCAGTGGAATCATTTATTATTCCGCCTCATGCTTCTGCGATCACTGGCTTCTGCGGAAGGGTTCCTGTGTGGGGTCCCTCTAGCAATTGCCCTCAGATGGTGGTCTGGCCTGGGGTCCTCTGAAGGTGCCATTGGGTTGGATGTTCCAGAGGGATGGCTTGTGAATGCTGCGTCTCTCTCTGGTTCTCCATGTGGCCACCCCATGTGGCCGGACTGCGAGGTCTCAGGCTGATCAGGTTTTGACAGGAAAGCTGGCTTCCCCTGGTTTCTAGAGACTCAGGTAGAAGGTGCCAGCCTTCGTATGACCCAGCTTTGGGAGTCACAGTGTCCTTCCCACTGGTTATAAGTGAGTGGCAAGATCAGCTCAGGTTCAAGGGCAAGGGAGAGTGGAGCAGGTCCTGGGCCCAGGCAGTTCTGGGGGTTGGTGTGGGGGCCATTCTGCCTCACCCCAGTAGCAGTGATCACGTTGGGGAGAGACAGCTAGCCAGGCTCAGGGGCTCCTGGGAAATTGCTGACCTCATGGTGCCCACTGGCTGCTTCCCTGGGCCCACACGGGAGTGTGGACTTGGGGGTCCCCCTGGTTTTCCCTAGCGCTCCTGGGAGCGGCCCCTCCGGCTTCTAGGGGGCAGCCATGGGGGCAGGCCACTGGGCCCGGGGTGGCTGGCATGAGGCTGGGGCTGGACCCTACAACGCCATCTCACCAGGCACTGGCAGGACCTGGGCTACATGATCCTCTACATCACGGGGCGGCCGGACATGCAGAAGCAGCGGGTGGTGTCGTGGCTGTCGCAGCACAACTTCCCACAGGGCATGATCTTCTTTTCGGACGGGTTGGTGCACGACCCACTGCGGCAGAAGGCCATCTTCCTCCGGAACCTGGTGCAGGAGGTGAGGCCCCGAGGCGCGGCTTGCTGGGAGGGGAAGGGACCCCCGGGACCCTCCTCCACTCTCCTCCCCTCCTCCCTCCACCCGGTGGGGCCTTGTCTACGCTCCCCACCCTCTTCCATTGCTGAGCGGATGCCCGGTTTGCAGAGCCCATTCACGCGGATCTCACTGGGCCGTTTCACATCCCAGCAAGGTGGGTGCTGTGACATTGTTCTCAGTGACGATGAGAAAGGCGAGGCGTCCTGGCTTGTCCATGGTCTCCAGGTCAGACTCATCTTTGATCTGATTTTAAAGCCGACATTCCTGCCTCTGCATTTGATTATTCTGTTGAACTCCTCGCCCTGTCCTGGGTCTCGGGGCACGCTCTGCAGAGCTCTGAGCTGCAGCTGCGGTTGGGTTCTCACAGTGTGTTCCCAGGACCCACACAGCGACCCGGGGAGCTCATTAGAAATGCAGATTCTCTGTCCCCTCCATCAGACCTACTGCATAAGAAACTCTGGGGAGGGGCCCAGCACTCCATGTTTTAACAAGCCACCCAGGGGATTCTGGGGCTTCCAGAATTTTGAGGGCTGCAGGCCTGGAGCAGGGGTTGACAAACTTGGGCCCAGGGGCTAAATCTGGCCCACGGCCTGCTTTTATCTGAACTGGGTGCGGCAGATGGTTTTTGTATTTTTAAATGGTTGACTGAAAAATCAAAAGAAGAATCATATTTCCTGACATGTAGACGGTACATGAAACTCACATTTTGGTGTCCATGAATATGGACACACAGCCAAGCTCATTTGCTGTCTGCTATCTGTGGCTGCTTTGGAGGCTACAATGGAACAGTCGAGTAATTGCAACAGAGTGCAAAGCCCAAAGTATTTACTCTCTGGTCTTTCACATAAAAAGTTTGCCAGTCCCTGGTCCAGAGGAAGAAAGACGTGCACATTGACAATCACCGGTGGGTAATTAGGAAAGGCCTGTTGGCAAACAGAGGAGAAAGGATGGGGAGGCCCGGGAAGGCTTCTCTAGAGGTGCTAACTTTTGAGCTGAATTTTGAAGCATGAGTATGAGTTTGTCAGGTGGCCAACGAATTGGCATGTGCAAAGGCCCTGAGGTACGAAAGAGCCAGAGAGGCATCCAGGATGGGGGTGTGTGCAGGGTCAGATCAGGGGGCAGCTGAGGCCCTGGAGGGCACAGAGGCCAGGGCTCTGCAGGCCTTGAAAACCTGAAAACCAGGCAAAGACCTCGAACTTTCTGGGGAAGGCTCTGGGAGGCCATAAAGAGCCAACGCAGGGGAGAGTCTGTCTAATCTGGGTTGTGTAAAGATCCTTTTGGGGCCATGTGGAGCGCAGAATGGCAGGAGAAATGAGAGGCAGGAGGTCAGGTAGGAGGCTGTGGCCCAAACAGGAGACAGGAAGACCGTGGAGGTTCGAGAAAAAGGCCTGGGTGAGTCAGGAGGTAGAACTGTAGGACTTGGTGATGGCTGGTTGGCGGGAGTGGGGAGCTCTTAGATGTCCATCTTGGGTGACCAGGAGGGATCAGATGGCTCCTAACCTGACCGTGACCTCCATGGAGGCAGAACTTCTGCCTGTATCTCTGACGTCCGGGGCACTCCATACATGTTAGCAGAATGAATGCAGTGAGCGGGGACACAGCAGAGGACCGGGCTGGAGGAAGGTGACCAGGCCATGGGCCACAAGCCAGGTGCCCGCTGAAGCTGTGGGGGAGGGGGAGAGCATGAGAGAGCCAGGTGGGCCAGGGGCCAGGAGAGAGACGCTTCCCGGAGTCGGGCAGAGACGGTTTCCAGCAGAGTGTGTCCTTTCTGTGAAGGGGTGAGGTTTGGTGAGAAGTGTCCTCATGAGGAAGGGATACCTCGGGGTCACGGGGGCAGAAACAGCGAGGTGAGGAGCAGAGAGGGTGGGTCGTGCTGCTGGCGGTGGTCTCACTGGATGGAAATTGCAGGAGTGAGCTGGGGCCTGTCGGGAGGCAGGACCGGGCGGGACAAAGAGGCTGCTCCCTCCTTTGAGCCAGACAGGTGGGGAATGAACCCCCAAAAGGAGGCGAGGGCCAGTGGGCTGCGGAAGCCCTGTCTTGGGGTCCACACCCAACACAAAGTCACCCGCAGGACTGGGTTGCAGCTCAGGGAGGGAGGAAAGAATCGGGAACAGTTACTTTGGAGGTGGGGGCGGAGCAGAAGACTATGTGAGGCCAGAGCTGTGCGGTTTGGTATTTCTCCAGCCGCTCCCAGCCGCCAGCATCGAGATGTGAAGAGGGGTGCCAGGAAGTTCCAGGCTGGGGTGTGGCCAGTCAGGGGCTGGAGGAGACAGAAAACACCAGGCAGCCATTGGGCAGCCAGGTGGGGTGAGCAGGGGTGAGGTAGGGTGTGTGTGCAGAGCACACAGGTGTGGGGGAGGCGGGGAAGGCTGTAAGAGACCTAGTGGGGCAGGCACAGGAGACAGACTGTGTGGAGAGGGGACAGTTCTGGGCTCAGTCCTGGAGGTGACCGACTTGACCTTAAGTTGTGGAGAGGCTCAGGTGGTTGGTGGGTCACATGGACAGGAAGTCACTGCAGTGACAGCAGGACTAAGGAGGAGGGACAGCTGTGACCTGGAACCAAAAGTCTCAGGTGAACTTGGCGGTGGGGGCTGGGGTGGGAGAAAAGATGACATGAACGAGAGGCTCCAGGTGGGGGGCGATGGGAAGGTGAGCCCCTGGGAGGAGGGGTGGATTCATCCTGGGGCAGGTGAGGCTGTGGCAGTGACACTGGCATGACAAGGAGCTGGCCAGTTCTCTCAAGTGGGACGAGGCTTCTGGAGAGACATCAGATCCGCCAGTGCCAGGGAGTGGCCAGGTGGCTTGCGCTTGCGTCGTGCGCGGTGGGGGGTTGAGAGGCCGACGGAACTGGCTGCAGGCCTGGCCCTCGGTTTCCCTGCCCGCGGAAGAGCTTTGCGGCTGCTCCCTAGTGTACAGGTCGTGCTGACCCCGCGGGGTCAGCCACCGTCTGCTTGTGATGGTGCCAGGAAGAGCCCTGTGCCAGGCCTGGGGTGCAGGGGGTGCCCACGACGTGCAGTCTGTCAGGGGTCTGTGTTTGGGGCTTCCTGCACGGGGAGTGGTTTGATGGGGCGCCCCTGTGTCCTCCATGAGCTGCCCTGTGTTTCAGTGTTTCATCAAAATCAGCGCTGCTTACGGCTCCTCGAAGGACGTCTCCGTCTACAGTGTGCTGGGCCTGCCACCCTCCCAGGTCTTCATTGTGGGCCGGCCCACCAAGAAGTACCAGGCCCAGTGCCAGGTGGGTGTGGGTCCGGCCGGGGCTGGGGGCGGGCGAGCAGGTGGTTCACACCTTCATTTGCTCACTGACTCATTCATTCCGCAAACACTACTGGGCACCTGCCCGGGACCAGGCCAGAGTCCCCGATGGCATCGCATGTCACGCCATCCAGTCTAGCGGGCGCTGGAAACTTGTGCAGACAGGGTTTGTGATTCAGAGAGACCCCTCAGGCTGCTGGGGGGAGGGGGCGGCGGCAGGGAGGGGGCAGCGGCAAGGAGGAGAGGAGGCAGAAGGTCTAGAGGCGCTTCTAGGCAGGACAGGTTGGAGTTGGTGACAAACGGCTCAGATCTGTCTGTTGAAGGAGAGGGAAGGCCTGAGATGGTGCCCGGTGCCCGTCTGTAGCCGGGTGACCCGGTGCCATGATTGGAATGAGGAGCAGCAAACTGCAGGGTAGTTCATGCTCCCCTTCTGGGGCATGGTGAGTGTGAGGTGTGACAATCAGATGATGGCAGGACCTCTGAGTGGGGACAGGGACAGCAGTGCTGATCTCAGGCTCCAAATGCGCACCCCGGTCCTGCGGGAATCTTGTCTAGAGGCAGGTTCCGATTCTGTGGTCCTCGGTGGGGCCCGAGGTTCTGCGAGCTGAGGACACTTGGGAGGCCTTGGCAAGAAGGGCAGCTGTGGGTCAGCCAGCGGCCACGTTCGGTTCCCTGAGGGGGAAGGTGGATGACGGGAGAGGTGGGCGGTTTTAGTGTAAGTGACAAAGATGGGCGTTTCACCCCCACAAGGATGTCTCTGCTCTGCAGAGCCCTGCGCATATGATGGAAGCGCGCATTTGCTCAGAGCAGATGGGGCAGCCTGGACTAGTGGGGAGCTTGCTGCTCGGTTCAGGGAGGGTCCTCAGGGAAGCTGGAGGCCCAAGGGCGGGGGCCGGAGCTGGCGGGGAGAGGGACGTGGGGGGAGGCAGGGGCTGTGACCAGGGCGCGCGCTGCCCGGCTGGCCTGACACCCGTGCTCTCGGCAGTTCCTGAGCGAGGGCTACGCCGCCCACCTGGCCGCCCTGGAGGCCGGCCACCGCGCTCGGCCCAAGAAGAACAACTCACGCATGATCCTGCGCAAGGGCAGCTTCGGCCTCCACGCGCAGCCCGACTTCCTGCGGAAGCGCAACCACCTGCGCAGGACCATGTCGGTGCAGCAGCCAGACCCGCCTGCCAACCCCAAGCCCGAGCGGGCGCAGAGTCAGCCCGAGTCGGACAAGGACCACGAGCGGGCCCTGCCCACGCTCAGCTGGGCGCGCGGGCCGCCCAAGTTCGAGTCGGTGCCCTGAGGGCCGGGCTGTGCTTGGAGCAGGGAGCGCCCTGCCAGGCTGCCGGTGGGGACCGGAGCGCCGCCTTCTCCCCGGCACAGGCCTTTTCCTGCTTTTTCCTCCCGTGTCTGTCCAGCAGTGTCTGACCACAGCGGGGAGGGACCCTGCCCGGCCTTGGGGGCTCCCTAGGGCGGCAGAGGGGTGAGATCCCGGGTCTCAGTGCAGCTGCCCCCGTGCCTGCGACTTCAAGCCCCAGTCAGGGTTGATGTCTGTGTCATGCTGGGGCAGGCGTGCCTGGGGCTGGAGTGTTGGACCAGCCGACCACCTTTCTGAGTTCCTGAGGCTGCCGCCGCGATGCGAGGCAGGCCATGACCGGAGGAGCCCGGCCGGGGGTAGACAGCCGCTGGCAGGCTCAGCCTCTGGGCCGCCTGGTGGAGGGCCGAGCGGCATGGAGGCCACCCTCCCTGTCACATCCTGGGCCATCTTGAGCCTGGCCCTCCTATGGCACAGTGTCCACTTTGGGGGAGTGAGAGGATGTCCCCTGGGCTCATCCTATGTGCAGGCGTCTCTCCGTGGCCCTTGGGGAGGGGTCCGGTGCTGATGGCCTGTCCTCCTATGGCGGTTCACGTCCCCCATCTTGTCCCTGGTAGTGTCACCATTGTCCCGTGGCTCTTGAGGACAGTTCTCCCTCTTGCCAGAGTCCCGCCCAGTGCCCTCCCCTGTGAGGCATTGGCTTCAGGCTCTGGCTTAGCTGGGCTGGCTGTGAGCCCTTGGGCTGGTTGCTTGCCCTCTCTGGGCCCTGCTTTCCTTAGTTGCCGAGGGATCTCAATTGCACCAGCTGAGATTGGTGTGAGTTTTGGCCTCCCAGGCCTCCCCGTCCTTCTGCCCCCTGAGGCTTTTCAGGCCAAGGAGCCCCTCAGAGTGTCCGGTATGCTATACCATCCCCACCGTCTAGGAGTGGAGCTCTGGGTGGACCAGGGGGGAGCCGGGAATGCCTCTCCACTTCAAAGGCAGCCCCTGGGGGTGGGGGCCCCTCCTCCATGGGGAGACTTGCTCCGCGCTGATGCCCAAACCCTGTGTCCCAGCCACAGAGGCCACTGACCTGACCCCTCCCCAGCTCTGCCCACGCTGATTTCTCCCTTTCGGCCCTGGAGCGGCATGCAGCGGAGAGCCCGGAGTCCTGGGGCTTCACGTTGTTTTGGCTCAAACTGTTGTATTCTCTCCCCACCCCATCCCCCTCAGCTTGGTTGAGTATTCCTGGCTCATGCTCTGAGGTAGGCAGGGTGTGGGGCCCTCAAAGCGCCCCCAGGCCCTTGTGCTGCTGGGCTCCTGGCCTGTCCCCTGCACTCTGGCCCTGCTCTCGGGTGCACACCCGCCACGTGGGGCTGCCCCTGAGGCTGGGGGAGGGAGAGGGGCTGTGTCAGGGGCCAGGCTGCCCCAGAGCCTAGACAGATGTCTACACAGCCAGCTCAGTGTTGCTTCTGCTCAAAGTCTACCTCTTGCAGTTCCCACGTGGTCAGTGTCCTCCCCGGCCGCAGCTGCGGGTGGGGGCGGCTGGCACCACGGCTGGGGCTGGGGGGCTCCAGGCTCCCAGCCCCCACCCTTACTCTCTCTACTAGAAATGTGTCCCCTGTAGCCTGCCAGCTCTCTGCCCCACGTTCAGGCCTGCATATGCGTTTGAGCAGCACCCAGCTGGTAGGTCTGCTGGGGAGTAAGGAGCACCCCTCAGCTTCTTCTCTGGTCCTGCCTCCTGGCCGTTCACACCCCTCCTGTCACATGTCCCTTTCCATGCTCTCCACAGGTGCCGGCTCATGTGGCATGGCCACCTCAACCCTAATCCTTCCCTTCCTTCCCACAATATACCCTGAATTCAACTTGGGCAGACGTAGTCTCTGGAAGTTCCGTCTCCTTTTGGCAGAAGCCACTGATGTATTACTTTCAGATGATAAAAGGATTGTCGTGCGATCCTTCTCCCCAACTTCGATTCCTTCTGTCCTTTTGGAGAGCCCCAGGCTTGGAGCAGGAGAGACAAAGCCCACTGGGCCGGACCCTGGGGAATTTGGAGTCTCCCTGGGCAGGGTTCTATGCTTCTGGGGGTCCTAGGTGGGACAGGGACCCCCGCCCCTTCCTCTCCAGATCGCCGGGTTGGGGCTCTGACTTGTCACTCAGAGATGCTGACCGTGGACAGGGAGGTACTGTGAGTGCGTGCTCAGCGGCTGCCGTGGGTGTGTGACTGTATTTGTGCTTCTGTGTGGCGGCCAGACCCCGACAATGAAGGTTTCAGGACTGCTTTCCCGGCAACTCCGTAACCGATACGCACTTTCTCTACTAGTGGTTTGTTCAGTTTTGTCCATCCAGTTACATTGGAGCAAAACAAAGAACCAAGTCATGTTGTTCTATGGAGGGTGGGGGGCACTGCCTTTCCCCCAGCAGCTCTGTGCCCCAAGTCCGGCTGTTTTCTAAAGAATCCTCCCTGCTCCTGGGGTGCCTGCTCCTCACAGGCTGGAAGGTGCATCTTCCTGCCCGGCCAAAGCTCCGTTTCTCGCGTGGCATGTTCTTCCCAGTCTGATGGTTGTCCTGATGAGGGCCTGCCTGCCACCTTCCGCTCCGTTTGCCCTTTCAGGGGTTCAGGGGGCACCCGCAGCAAGGGCCTGCCCTCCTGGCATCAGGACTTTTTCCTAAAGAGTACCCCTCCTCCCTTGGGTTTTGCAAAATATTTTTTAGAGACCTGTCCTGCCTTTGGATGAATGGCTCTCCTGCCTGGATACTGGGCTGGGAAAATACACACGTTTGAACCCCAGTATTCCAGGCATTACTGGGTGGTGGGTTCTCTGATAGAGGGGAGGCTGGGTCTCAGCTTTTAAACTCCTTTGAGCCCCCTGGAGCCCATTTCCACACCCAGAAGTGTCCTGCAGACAACATGCGACACCAATTTTTCAATGAAAGCTGGGCCAGGGGCAGTGTCCAGAGGGGGCGCCGTTTTGCAGGGACCCTATCCCGCCCAGCCCAGGTGCAGCCCTGCCCCAGGAGGGGCACCCTGCCTGCGAGGAGGCCTCGCAGCTGACCCAGCCTTAAACAACCAACTTTCCCGCCAACCCCGCGGGTTTGGGTGCCAAGTGCTCTGAAACCTGCTCTCTTTGGCTCAGCAAGTAGAAAAGTCGCCTCCCACCTTCAGTTCCCTCTGGGCTCTGGGAAACCTTAAAAATCATAGTTAGGGTTAAGTCCACGCAGCGAGGCCTGGCCTGGGTCCTGCTCTCCTTGCTGGGAGTGCAACAGAGTGGTTGGGAGACGCATCAGTTGGACACCACTCTTGTTGGGACAAGGAGAGGCAGGTGGCACCAAAGAGGGGCAGGGCAGGAGGGTGGCTTGCTCACAGGAACCCCCCGCTCATATCCCTCTGTCCTATGTGTTTACTTGGTGGTGGCAGCCCAGTCTGATCTTGTCCGTGGTCTGACTGTTCCTAAGTGTGTAGCTCTCAGTATTGTCTGTGGCGGATGGTTCTGTGGTGAACAAGGTTGATCCTTTTCCTCATGGCTGCCTTGTACAAAATCCGTTTAGAAAAGAAAATGTAAAATAGCAGATTTCTAACAAGACAAAAACAGCATTATGGAGTTAAAAGATTTTTACACCTGGTCTTGATTTTGATGTGAGCTGGTTTTTAACTCTCCAATGTTGTCACCTAAATAAAAACCTTATTTGCCTTTCAAATGTGCTTGGCTCCGAATGAAGCTGAGAAAACTTTCTTTACTCCTGTACTCCCTGCGCTGGGGGCAGGCGGGCTGGGGGGTGGGGGGGGTGGACGAGAGGAGCAATGCCAGGCTCCAAACCACAGACCCGGGGCTCAGAGTGGCATGAGGGATGGTGGTGACAGAGATGTCAAATACAGAAAGGGAGTCTTTATTATGATAAGCAACGTCATCTTGGAAAGTTACACTGGTTGCGTTCTAATGAAATGACAAAGCCAATTCCTTAAATAATTTACGGAGACCAGGAATGGCTGCTAGCCAGGCTACCCCTCCCTGCTCACTGCAGTGCCCTGTGCTGAGAATAGAAATGGGGGCCTGTGGGCGTGGTCTCAGCCTGCACCTCGCTCCAGGGCAGGGACAGGAGCTGGTTCCCCAGAGCCTCAGCTCATGGTGGGTGACCCCTCACAGACCCCACTCCTGAGTGCAAGGTGCTCTTAAGTATCTAGGAGCCCTCGGTTCATGGTGCAAACCAGGCAACCACAAGGCTGGTGGGGGTGGGGGCGGGGGCGGGTGCTTCAAAGCCCGAAGGGGGAGTAGGGTGAGCAGCCCCGCCCTCAGGTCTTCCTGAATCACTGGGGCTGCTGCAGGCGGTCACTGGCGGTCTCAGCTGTGGCTGGAGCAGAGAGCAGAGGCTTGTTCGCCGTGGACCAGGGGCACTGCCGACTCCTGGGGGGCTTCTCCCAGTGGGTGTGGGGAGGCACAGGTCCTGCGGGTGGGGGCCTGGGGGTCAGGTGCGGCCTGCTTCCTGTGAGACAGAGCTGTCTTTGCGCCTTTCACTGTGCCCCAGCAGGAAGCGTGGAAGCTGTAACCTTCCCCTGCAACAACGCAAGGAGCTGGAAGGTGGCTCTAGCTACTTGGGGTCCCAGGATGCTCAGCTCCTGATGGGGTCAGAGGTCAGCAGCTCTTGCTCAGAGCAGGTTGGGACACTGCAGGCTTCCTACTCTACAGGGCCCATCAGCTCTGTGGGTTTTTAAGAAAAGACTTAGTTGTTTGACAGGTCTCTGAATATGCATATGTGCTCATGCCTGAGGAGGGGAGTGGGGCTGGGAGGGGGAGGAAGGCGAGAAGGGGAGAGA
>PVKE010001017.1:0-112429 GCA_004027555.1 Craseonycteris thonglongyai | reverse complement strand
TTTTTTTTTTTTTTATCTTTTCACATTTATAGAGAGAAATTATCTTTTTGTCTTCAGTGCATAGTTATTTCTATTTTACTTTTTGACAGATAGAGAGAGAGACAGAGACAGAGACAGTTAGAGAACCAAACTGTGGGAACTCCCCAGTTCAGCACGTGGGTCCCGCCTGGGCCGGAGCCGGGACTCGATCCCCGGTCCTCATGGCCTCAAAGCGAGCGCTCAACCCGCTGAGCCGTCCCGGCTTTCCCTACACATATTTTTGTGTGGACATAGTGTTCATTTTTCTTGAGTATACCTGGGAGTGGTCATGTGGTAACTCGATGTTTAACCTTGTAAGGAACTGCCAGGGTATTTTTCGTTTTACATCCCCAGCAGCAACATGTGAGAGGTCTGGTTTATTCATACCTTCACCCAAGTAGTTATTGTCTGCTTGATTTTAAGTATAGAGGGATATCTGACTTGCATTTTCTTGATGCCTAATGATACTGAGTATCTTTTCAGGTGCATATTAGCTATTTGTATATCTTTGAAGAAATGTTTATTTAGACACTTAAATGTGGTTAATTGTTTTTTTTATTATTGAGTTGTAAGAGTTCTTTATATATTCTGGATATGTGATTTGGAAATACACTAGACTCTCAGTTAACTGGCAACCATGGGGATTGGTAGATGTTGGATAAATGTAAGTAGACTCTCCATTAATTGGAACTCAAGCAACCGGCAAAATCTCAAGCAACAAGTAAAAAATTTTCTGGTTGGTTGAGTTTGGTTAGTGGCGAGTCTACTGTAGTTTCTCCCATTCTGTGAATTATCTTCCCTTTCTTGGTGTTATCCTATGAAGCACAAGTTTTAAAGTTTGTCCAGTTTATTCTCCTCTTCTCACTAGTCCTTCTGGTGTCATTTCTAAGACCTATTGCCAAATTCAAGGTTATGAAAATCTATGCCTTGTTTCCTTCTAAGAGTTTAATAATTTTATCTTTGACCTATTTTTGAGTGAATTTCTGTGTATGGTGTGAGGTAGTGGTCCAGAGGCATTATATTTAGATCCAAAAGCTTTTTAGTTTCTCGAATAGTTATTTTTGTGATTTTATTTTTTAATTTTAAATATTGATGATAATAAATTGTTGATTTGAGTCTGTCACTAGCGGCTCTTGGGTAGTTTTATAGATGCTTGCTGATTACAGCAGTGACGGCAGTACCCAGACTACTACACAACCTACAAAATGAGGATTTCTAAAGGGGACTGGGGAGAAAGAAGGAGAATACTGGGGTTGGAAACTAGCTGGGCTGGTGAGTATAGGGAAGGCCAGCTGAGCTTCCTCCCCCTAGTTCCCAGTTCCTGACAAGCTGCATGCTGAGAGAAGGGGCTTGAGCCTGGCTTGTCCCAGGAACAAGGGGGTTTTATTTAGCAGTGTGGGGTGGTCGGGGCTGTTGTGTAGTCAGCCTTTGGGAAAGGTGGTGCGTTGGTGGCTTGGGGAACTGGAGCCTTGATCTCTGTGCAGTAACTGGATCTGTGCATTAGAAATGCAGCCAGCTTCTTCTCCGCTGCCCCCTCAGTTGGCCCCACTTCGCATCCCGATAGCAGTCCTTGTGCTTGCTGGTTTTTTCAGTCAGCCACATCATGACCCCTTCATGGAGTGTTTTTCTTACTTTTTTAAAAACCCACAGTAATAGAATTTTATTATTTTTAGCAATGTCATAAATTAGAATGAGCAAAAGATGGAAACTTACCAGGATTATAGCAAACAGGAAACATGTGGCAACAATCGAGGCAATAATTTCTGTTTGCATTAAAAAGGAACTTCATACAGTTATAAAATGTTTGAAACTTGTTATTTTGTGTAGTTTCTTAATGTGTCTGAAAAGTGGTTGAGCTTTTGGTTAGTAAAATGCCAATCTTCCCATCCTTCTTTCAGGTTCCTTTATAAAACCTGGTTGTTTGGGAGGATTTCAGAGGTATTCTAAAGAGATCGATCTCCACACATGAGGATTTACCCACAGTGCCTGTCAGCAGACTTCTTTCTGAGCTTCTGTTCTTAATCTTTTCACAGACAAAATCATTCCCAAATGCCTGGAAATCTCTCACTGGACTGCTGGTTTTCAAACAGACTTTTGTGAACAGACTTTCATCTTCAGCCGGAAAGAAAGGTTTGTGCATCGTGAACACTAACTGTTCTCTCCCCTTGGATCTCATCAGGTGAAGCCCTGTCCCAGGACAGGGAGGGAGTGTTCTTCCCCTGGCTTGACAGAGATGGGGTAGTCATTTTCTGGGAGGAAATTTCTGCCTGTGCTTTAGAAAGAGGAGGGTGTCCCAGAAAAGTCTGGAGTGGAGGAATAGGAAGCATCGCTGTCCTCCCAGAGGAGTTGTCTGGCCTCTTCTACCTGCTCTGTGGAAGGTGGGAGGAGCCACGGGGCATGGTGTTCAGGAAGTGCTTACCTGCCCACTGGTGAGGCTGGCTTCCAGCAAGACCGGTGAAGGTTGGGCTCTGGTCAAGTTTTCCTGATGAATCAGAAAAAGTACCAGGCAAAGACATCTGTATTCACCTTTGCCTTAGGGGGAATGGGAGCCTCCCTGTTTTCTGCAGAGACCCCTGTCCTTTTGTCCGACCATTTCCTCAGTGGTTGTAACTATAGGAGCTGATGGCCAGCCCCTGTCTAGGACAGCATGGTTCCAGGGCCAGACTTGAGATGGGGAGGCAGAGATTTGGGCAAATTGTTGACCTTTCGGCTGGCTATTTCTGCCTTTGTGTGCCTTCAGTTGGTGTCACTGGGATGAGGCTGGCTGGTGGAGCCTCCTGGGCTGAGATTAGTCTGTTTGCTTTCTCAAATCATGTCAGTAGCTCACATCTGGGACACATCGTTGCTGTTCTTTGGGACACCTAGACGGATGGGAATGAGGTGTGCAGTGGCCTGGGAGGGCATTGCTGCCCTCGATCCACCCAGCAGCAGACGGTGACCGGCACAGATGACTGTGGCAGGAGTCGAATGTGGAAATTTGAGAGCACTGTGCCCTGATTCACGTTTGATACTACCTTGAATTTGGACTTGAGACCCAGCAGAGCTGGTGAGGGTGAATCTAGATGGGAGATTCTCAGGCTTATGAAGAGCTTTTGTCCTGCCTTAATTCTAGCACAGAGGCACCAGTGTGGCACCGCAGAAGCGCGACCTGGATGGAGCTTCTGGCAGATTGAATTAAACCAATCTTTTCGTTGCTTCCTGGCCTTTGAGAACATTGATTAGCACTTTCGTGGAACACAAATTAGTTCTTCTCATACATAGTTTTCTTTTGAAACCCTTAAAGGCTTGATTTTTCCTTTGTAGTTTTGAGCAGAATTGCCTTGTTCAGGTGTCAGGTTGTATTTTTATCCTCTTTACGAGATAAAAACCTTACCTAGTTGAAGTGCTAAGGAAGGACAGTGGCAGCCTGTCATGAGAGTTGCCTGATACAGGGAAAGTTAGTAGTTTACATACTGTGTATTTCCCCAAGTAGATGGTAAAGCAATGCTTTAGTAAAGTACTTGAAATACTTACTGAATTGTCAAATTATCAAAATCTGAGTTGAAAACATTACTGTTACCTTTCCAGTTAGTATTTGGAATCAAAATGGGTGTTTAAAAATAAATAAATAAATAAACTGAAAAAACACATGTAACATAAAATTTTGCCATTGGTGACGTTTAGTATATTCACAATGTTGGACAACCCAAAATGGGTGCTTTTTGTTTGGACAACACTTTTGTCTTAAGACTTAGTGGAATAGGGATGTATTTCTAGTAAATGAAGTGAGTGCACATGGCTTTTCATTTCCCAGAAAATTTTCTTACTTGAGCTGAAGTCAGAGTATTTTTGGTGTGTTTCTGATGCCATTTGGCAACAGTGCGAGAACTGTAATCTTGTGTTTCTATTGTGCCCACTGTGCCTCAAGCATAGGGATTATGATGAACGTTTGTTCATAAGCCCCCAGCCCTCCCTGTGTTGTCTTAGGGTTTTGGTAGTTTTGGCTGAAGAGCATATGTGTTGGCCTGAGGATGGCTCTCCCAGGTCTCCGTAACCCTCTGTGCTGCCTTTCAGATGTGGAAGGCTTCGGCAGGCCACGCTGTGACCATCACCCAGGATGACGGGGGCGCCGACGACTGGGAAACTGACCCCGATTTTGTGGTATGAGTCACCAGCCTTCCTCTGTTTCAGTTTTCCAACAAGTGACTTTTCTAGGTTCTCTGGGTGGTTCTGTGTTTGTTTGTTTTACAGTCCAGGCTGTGGAATTTACTCATCACTTATTTTTCCTTTCAGAATGATGTCAGTGAAAAAGAACAAAGATGGGGCGCCAAAACTGTACAAGGGTCTGGGCACCAGGAACATATCAAGTAAGAGACTTTCTTGATATTGGTGTGAAAAGGGTGTTCTGAAAGGTAAAGAAATATATTTATATCTCAGTAATCCATGGGATGCCATATATTGGAATTGCTTTTGTTTTATCTTATGACCTGATATTTATATAGTAGGTGAATATAAGACAGGAGGTGTATGTTTGTGTGTGTACATACATGTAGATATACTAATAATTTCACAGACGAATATTAGACAGGATATATATATTTACATGTGTACATATACATATATGAGGGCTATCTGGAAAAAATTCTGCCATAAATATCTTTTTTTTTTTAATATATTTTTATTTATTTATCTATTTTTGACACAGAGAGAGAGAGATACAGAGACAGAGAGAGAACTGAACTGGGGGAGCTCCCAGTTCAGCATATGGTTCCACACGGGCCAGGGTCGGGATTCGATCCTCGGTCCCCAGTGCTGCAAAGTGAGCGCTTAACCCACTGAGCCATCCCGGCTTCCCAGTATCTCTATTTTTTGTATTACATAGCTGGATACTTTCCAGACAGCCCTCATATACAAGGGCGGGTTGATAAATTTGCCTTCATTTTAATATTTTTTGTTAAATATACCTGGATATAACTGGTTCTGTGGAGTCACATGGTATGTCCCCTCCATTATTCTTGACCTTGCACACAGAGATGCTTACATTTTTCACCCAGTGGAAGAGTGTTCAAACATTTGATTCAAGCAGTGTGCTGTTACTAAATTCTAAACAGTGGGAAAAGTTCCTCCAGTTCTTTTGAAATTTTTGAAAAGGAAGGTGAGGACTTCTTAAACAAAGTCATTACAGGTGATGGAACTTGGGTTTATCATTATGACTGTGAGAACAAAAGGCTGTCCATGGAATACTGTCATTAAGGAGTCACCTCAGCTGAAAAAATCCAAACCTCAGGCCTTGGCTGGAAAGGTCATGTTGACTGTTTTTTGGTCTGAACACTCTTCCATTTTGATGTGCATGGGGTGATAAATGTAAGCATCTGTGCGTGTGAGGTCAAGAATGACGGTGGGGAGCTATGTGACTACACAGAACAGGTTATATCAAGGTATGTCTAATGTAACAAACACTATTACAGTGGAGGCACAATGGATCAGCCCGCCCTCGTATGTGTACTACTTACAGTTCTAGAGAGTCTACTTTTCAATGTTGTGTTTTTATCACTGGGCGTCCTCACCTAAGCTCTTTTTGCAAGTGGAGATTTCTAACACAGGAGATGTCTTTGAATACTTTAGACCTTAAACACCCCTTCTTTAATTTTTATTATTTTATTATAATTTTGTTATATATACAGTTCTTGGGGTCCTGTGGACTGAATTCTCTGCATTGTGTTCTCATGAAAAGTCCAGATAGGAGAACTGAGGAGTGCATCATCGTCCCTGACTGGCACTGCCGTATGCTGCCACCTCTGGGGTAGTTTGTCTTCTTGTCAGGAAGTGTAGATAAAAGGGACTTTTAAAATGTGCTCAGGCTATTATTTTAAGCCACCCTGGGCTCTGGGTGTCTCCGCCCACTCCCCGATCGTGAGGGCACTATCACTGACCAGGTGACCTGCTTGGGTCATTTACAGAGAGCTTGTTGTGCTTGGCCCCAGGAGCTTGCAGTAAGATGGGGCTGTTCTTGTCTGAGAAAGTTTCAGTAAGTCATCTAGAGAAGAAGGGAGTCTGTAATGTGGCCATTTTAGACATGAGTGTTCGTCCCTGCCCGGCTTGCTGGGTGTACACCCTGCACAGGAACCATGTGGGACTGTGCAGAGGAGCTGGGACTGGGACTGACTGGGTCTGGCCCTATCTGGGTGGTTGGCTGTGGTGTTGGGCTGACTCTGAGTTGGTTGACACCCATTCCTTTTCTCATTTCTGTTCTCTGTGGTGTTACAATGTTGGAGAGGGCAGATTGGAGGACAGACAAGCTCTCTGGTACAAGTGGCCTCTGAGTTGGCTGCGATTCAGAGACCATAGGGGGGAATGGGACAGTTTCTGGTGCCCTCTGGCCCCTCCAGGGTTTTAGGAGTACTGTATTCCATCCCGTGCTCACCGGTTGGGTGGTCTCTGTGCCTGCTTTGTTTTTTAGCAACACTTGTGGGATTGTCCAGCTGTTGAAGGTGGTGTGGGCATGGTGTCCCCTGGGGAGGAGGCCCCGAGTGAGGTGGCTTTGTGCCTCTCCCGGGTCTGCTTATGGTGACAGTACAGAGGCGTTGGTCTGCCAGTGTTTGACTACTTCTTGTGATCTGTACCAAGTTTGTAAAGTAAAACATGGCTGTTAGGTTGTAGATCCTGAAAGTCTGTCATTGCACCTTTGAATATATAAAAACCTGTGGTGCTCAGTAAGGAGAAGTGTCCTAGGAGTACCTGGGGAAGGGATTCTGTCTGCCTTGGTTCCCCCCTCTGCATTGGTGCTGACATGTATACAGCTAGCTCTCCTAACTTGATTATACTTGTATAATAAAATGGAGGCGTTTTTCTCCATATGAAACTGCACAGGTTCAGATCTGTTCCCCTTAAATTGACTTGCATTTGACTCAAAACTGCAGGGAAGGAAGGGTTTGGGGGGCCGTGAATGACGAAACCTTGCAAATGTACAGGGATGGTGTGTTCTG
Organism: Craseonycteris thonglongyai; assembly: GCA_004027555.1. Taxonomy (NCBI): domain Eukaryota; kingdom Metazoa; phylum Chordata; class Mammalia; order Chiroptera; family Craseonycteridae; genus Craseonycteris; species Craseonycteris thonglongyai. The sequence continues at coordinate 105,446 of PVKE010001017.1, read as the reverse complement.
TCCCTATTTACCCCAGGAGAAGAGGATGTGCATCTATTTTATCACTTTGTTCCTGTTTCACTTCTTCCCTTCCAGCATACACAAGCTGAGAGAGAATGTTTTTCAAGAACACCAGACCCTCAAGGAGAAGGAACTAGAAACAGGACCGAAAGCCTCACATGGTTATGGGGGAAAGTTCGGTGTGGAACAGGACAGAATGGACAAAGTAAGTGGACGGCTCTGTTGTACTGGGTCCCTGGTGTGCTGGTTGGCAAGGTGGCCACACAGACCTGCCCCCCAGATTAAGTTTTGAGTTGGTTTGTTAAGAAATGCGATTTGCCAAAACTAGTCCTTTGTTGGTTAACTTTCCTCAGAAAGTGCTCTGCTCTTGCTTCTTAGATCTTCCTTTAAGATTCTCAGAGATGCTGGGCAGTGGGTGATGTGTAGGGAGGCCCAGAGCAGGACATCTGTTCCCAGAGGTCAGCTCCGTGACTAAGACAGAAGTCCAGAAACACCTTGATTGCAGGTGTTGGTGCCACCACTGCCCGAAGTTCTGCGTGCAGCCTGACTTGTACCGGTTCATAGACCAAAACCAGGTCTGTGGGCCCCACTGTTCACATCACGGGTGAAAATGCAGCCAGCAGCTGAGCTGACAGCCTTCATGCATTTAGTGACCATCAGGGAGCAGCCTGGCCCTCGGCAGGAAGCCACTGCCCACCAGGCTCAGGGAGGACGCTCACTCTAAGAGCTGTGGGCCAGCCGACTCCAAGTCCCCAGTGATTGCATCAGCCTGTGACAGTACTGGGCGTGGGGCCCGCCTTTCCGCACTCCATCTTCGAGAGGGGAAGACAGTGGACTGTCGTGGGTCTGTGTCTCCACGCAGTCCGTTCTTTGCATTGTGTGCACATCCTGTGGCGGTGGCGCTCTCAGTCGGAGCTACACAGTGTGGATCTGACCCAATAGGTCCGCCTGCCTTCTGTGTACAGGTGTCAGCTGGTGTGGGGTTCGGGTCTGTAATTCCACACCAGTTTCCTTGTGCACGGATCGGATTCAGCATCTGAACTGTCACTGTGCACCACGCCGCAGTCGGCCATGCAGGGTAGATGTGTGGGGCCTGTGGGCACCCTACACCATGTCCGAGTGAGCCCGGAGCTGGGGTCGGGTGAAGGGCGAGCTGCAGGAAAGAGACAAGGCTGTATCAAAGTGTGACTGTCACTCCTGGAGTGACACCGGAACAGGGAAAATGGGCAGAATCATCTTTGGATTCTAAAAAAAGTCTGGTAGCTTTTAGTGGAGAGAACAGACAGACAGATCTCCATGTGTTTAGGGCAGTGAGAGAACCAAGTAGGTCCTAACCCAGGGGAGTTAAAGAGAAATTCAGTACACGTTTGCACCCCCCAAGCCTGGGTTGGAAAGATGACATGTTGGGGAAAATAGTGAAAATCTGTCACTGCTGAGAGCAACGGCTACACTGCTGCCATTTCCTGCTCTTGCTGCTGGGATGGGGTGACTCCTGGCACCTTGGCTTAGGTCCACGGAGCCCAAGATGCTGCTCTAATGAGCCTGCTGTGGCCTCTCCCTGTGCCCTCTGCCACCCTCAGCGTCTGTCACCCACGCTGCTCCGTCCTGCTGTCCTTACCATGGAGACTCTCTGGCTGAGTCTCGTCCTCCCCTTGCGCCTGGCTGGCACTGTGTTGGCTCCAAACGGACGTCTTGGTGCCCAGAGCGGCCTTCTCTGGCCAATGCGTCAGTGGTACCTAACGGCTCAGGGAAACTCGCTATCACCTCAGCGGGTGGAGCTGGGTGGTTGCTTCTCTGTGCCTCAGTGCTAGTTAGGAAAGGTGAGCTGTCAGCTCTCGTGAGCACATTTGAACCAAACTTGTCAGAAATAACTCAGATTCGAACCCAAACATAGTGGCTTAAGTTATTTGTAACTTGTTCTCTCCAGAAATTGAAAAAGCCCTTAGACCTCTGTGGTAAGAATTGAAGAATATGTGATAGATACTTCCAGAATAAACCCATTTTGGGCAATCACATTGGTGAGCAGTGATGGGCGGGAGGCGCAGCAGCTGTCAGGTTTGTCTGTGCTGTAGTCTGAGCACCTTGCACCCCTCTGGGCCAGTTGTGGCCGTGGTGCGGGTGCCATTCCGTGGCTCGGCCACATCCCAGACCCAGATCCCCCGTCAGTGCCCCACCCTGTGCTGTCTAGTAACAAATGGGGTTTCATTAATATAAGATCAGGGGCAATTTTGGGGTAATCTGTTTCGATCAAAAAAGTAGAAGAGGAAAAAGAAAAAAAAAACTAGAAAAATTGCCAAGCTGTCACTCTGGCCGTATGTTTAGAACCGTTTCCTTACGGGTTCTTTCTGACTGAACACTGGCACACTGCCTGTTACGGTTGCCTTGTTGTCTTTTTGCATTTGATTCTGGAGGCCACAGAGGTTTTTGGAGCCCACATTAGTTAGCAGTTGACTATAGAGGTCAGAACTGGGAAGAAGCTCTGAAGTTTAAATTAAAACCTGCTTTTTTCCCTGGGACATGGAAAGAATGGTCACTCTGAGTGGCCTTCTGAGTGTTAGCAATGGTGCTGGCCTGGCTTTAGTTAGACCCTAAACCCAGTCTGTGAAGTTCTAGACAAACAGCCCAGAAGCATGTTTGTGGTGGGGCCTGTGATAGGCCCCATTTCTTGGGGGCACATCCCAGGCTGTGGTGACTTGCTAGAGTAAGAGGAGAGGTTTGGGTGTGCCTTCTCCATGCCCTGCATGGGGTCACGTGTCAGTCACACGTCCTTGCTGTCCACTCTGATGTGGGAACCAGCGGGGGTCCCATGAGGCGGGCTGGGAGCTGCAGAGTTGGGTGCTAATGTTTTCATCTTTGTGGGCCCTGGAGTCTCTGAGGCAACCACTGACCCAGGTAGTTGAATCACAGACGTGGCCGTAGACATTATGTAAAAGACAGATGTGACTGTGTTTCAAAAGCTTCACTCACAAAGGGCTGGTGTGCTGGTGTGGCCTGCAGTCCACGTGTGCAGACCCTGAGGTGGGAAGCATGTGGAAAGCCCAGGGTTTGCTGTTTGGTAGATGTAAGTAATACCTTGAGTAGAAGGCAGCTGAATGTGCTTCCGTCTCTAACAGTGGGGATGACAGTGTTGACATGAATGAGCTGATGTGGTGATAGGCCTGCTCCAGGCCTGGGTGTGGTGTGTGCTCAGTAGGTGTTGACTCTGAATACATATTGTAACAAGCATATGTACTGTATCTCAACTTGTTAGCAAAATAGTACTTTGGTCCAGATTCCTGCATCATGTCGTATGAAAATGCTTCACTTGCGAGGAGTAGCTACATCGCCAATAGTCTTCCTATAAACAGACCCAAGGAGGCATCGTTTTGTAGGCTGCGGGCTTTATGGTTCTGGGCAGGGGTCAGGAGTGGATTGGCCTCCTGGTTCTTTCTTCATGCCCAGTTCTGTCAGAAGCCTCACCTGGCCAGGGTTCTCCAGCAGCTTCTGGGGAGCCTGAGGCTGCAGCTGTACCTGACCGCCTGCAGTGGGCCAGGGCGTGGCGCTTCCCCGGGGATCAGAAGCCCTGCACCGACTTCCATGTTGAAAGGGTTTAAGTAAGGGACAGCCACGCTGACCGAAGAGGATCACCCCATAGACCCTACACTGAGCAAGTTTGCACGTGCCGCTGTGGGACCTGACACTTTGTTTTTGTCCCACTGCAGTCGGCTGTCGGCCACGAGTACCAGTCCAGCCTCTCTAAGCACTGCTCGCAGGTGGACTCCGTCCGTGGCTTTGGGGGCAAGTTCGGCATCCAGGCGGACAGAGTTGACCAGGTGAGTGCTGTGTCATAGGGGTGGCATGGAGACAGGTCCCTGTAGCTCAGAGCTGGCTTCCAGACTTGATGTGCTGGCTGGTGTGTCTTTCAGGCCTCTCGAGGGAACATGAAGGTGCCCCTGCCTCTGGGACTGCAGGGCCCCTCACCCTGAGATGCTCCAAGCTGGTTGATGTGACTAAAAGGCGGGGACAGTGAAGCGTAAGGGCCCTGTTCAGTGTTGCTGCAGAAACCCCTGTGTTGGTGTCTGCTCATCAGATGGACTAGGGACAGCTTATATTTGCTAGGAATGTGCCAGAGGGGACTGTTTCCACCCACCCTCCCTGCACGGATGTCTTTGTGACATTCAGAGTTGAATGTCAACATGATATGGCTCAGGGCCATGGTCTGCTCTCTGATTCAGTCAAGAGCTTGGGTCTGGGAGTCAGACCTCAGTCTGTAGTCTGGCCTGGCTACCTGCTAGCTATGGTCCTGCACCTCCCTGCTGTGACTTGGGATGACAATGTCTGTCCCCTGGGGCTGTGTTCAAGGACGACCTCACTGTGCCTGGTTCTACTCCTGGCAGACATCATTTGAACAGTGAATGTCTGTGTGGCCGTAGGGGACTGTCCCAGACAGGTGGGTGTGGCTGAGGTCTAGGGTCAGGACTTGCACAGGGCAGCAGGCCCACAGCTTTGTGAGATGGTGTGTGACCTGCACATTCTAAACGCCAGTGTTCTCGCTGTCACTAGACCTGCACCTGAGTTAGAAGCTAAGAGTTAAAAAGATAATGTAGTCAGATCTTTAAAAATTCCACATGTGCTAGAGATTCAGAGTAGCTGTTTTGGAGTCACTTAAAAATGCAGTTCTCTTCTTTCTTCGCTGCAGTCTGCTGTGGGCTTTGAATACCAGGGGAAAACCGAGAAGCATGCATCCCAGAAAGGTAAGATGTGGAGGCGGCAGCACGGGAGGGCAGGGGGGCTCTGCTCTCTCCTCTTAAGGGTCTGGGGCTTCTGGTGTCATGTGACAGTGCAATCCCAGCACGCAGCTCACGCAGCCCTGGCATCTGCTGTCATCGTATTGCCTCTGACCAGGCAGCGGAAGCTGCCTGTCCTTTCTGAGCAGTGCTGCCCGCCCACAGTTTGCGCGCTCACTCTGCTGGCAGATGCTGAAGTCCCCCAAGGGTAAAAGCGGGGCTGTCATTCCCCTGGTGTTCCCACCGCATGCACAATCTTCATACAGTGTCAGCTGGCCTTTGTTAGGTCATGCTGGTCTCATAGAGCTTTTTGTGAAAATAGAAGCAAATCGCTTCCTCAGAGCACTTGAGGTGTTTTTGCACTTTTGGCCTCATGTGTGTCATCAGGTGACCTAGGGGCGAGTGCTCATTTGTGAGCACTCAGGCCCGCTCAGCGTGGCATGGACGTATGGGAGCGGTGGGGTCTTTTCTGGAAGGGGACTTTTCTGGAAGGGGTCTTGTGCTGTGTAGCTTTCTTTATACGCTGACCTTTATTTGAATGGTTAACTCCCGTGTGGGGAGTGCAGCTTCGCCCTGCTGTCCAGAGTCCCTCGTGAGACAGTGGGCGGCTTTCTCGTGGGTTTTAACCTGTGTGCTTTGCCTCATGCTGAAGTGCACCCCCACTTAGTTTCTGTCACCCTTATCACCCGCTGTGCTGTCCCCTCAGACTACTCCAGTGGCTTTGGCGGCAAGTATGGTGTGCAGGCCGACCGTGTGGACAAGAGCGCTGTGGGCTTTGACTACCAGGGCAAGACGGAGAAGCACGAGTCACAGAAAGGTCGGTCCTTGAGGCTTCCCTGTACCCCACACGGCTGCCCTTCCCCAGTGTCACGTGTTCCAACAAACACTAGGAGGTCCTCGTGTGATGCAGATGCTTTTTAACTTAGAATGTTTGGGTGCCTGTGGTTCTTTTGGGTCGGTGCAGCGGGTTTGCTGTTTTTAGTGATGGCTCAGTCCTCCATTGTGCGATGATTTTGTAATCTATTTAGCAGTGGCCAACCTTTTGGCTTCCCTGGGCCACACCTTAAATATACTAATGACAGCTCATGAGCTAAAAAATAATTTGCAAAAAACCTTATAATGTTTTTAAAAAGTTTATGAGTTTGTGTTTAGCTGCATTCAGAGTTGTCAAGGGCCACAGGTTGGACGTGCCTGATTTAGCCATTCCTCTTTTGAGTGTAAAATTGAGATTATTTCCAATTTTTGATGTTTCAAGTGAAGTGGTTATTCCTGTACCTGTATCTTCTATGTATAAGTGACTATTCAAAAGGATACATTCTCGGAAGTGGCATTGCTAAGTCAAAAGACCTTGGTTTTTTGTTTGTTTTTTTTTTAAAGATTTATTTTATTGATTTTTGACAGAGAGAAACAGACAGAGAGAGACAAAGAGAGAGGGGAGGGCCCAGAGCAGTTTCCATAGTTGACATTAGTTTTCCATATAGTTTCACTCCACAGGCAGGCACAGGGCTGCGCAGGGCAGGAACTGGGCCGGGAGCCTCCCAACATAGGTCCCGGCAAGAACTGAACTGGGGGCACACCCCAGTTCAGCATGTGGGTCCACATGGGCCAGGGCCAGGATTCTGTCCTTGGTCCTCGGGGCTTCAAAGCGAGCGCTTTACCCGCTGAGCCATCCCAGCTTTCCCAGACATTGGGTTTTAAAGTTGATAGAAGGGCCAATCCATTCCTAGAACCTTGCTGATTTTTCTCTTCACTCTTATGACCCCCACCAGGCATCAGTTTCGAGCCATTGCCCAGGGAGGGTGTGTCATGGAGGATTTCTGAGCAACTTACCCCTCCTGCAGAGGTCATGTTTGTTGGTCCCTCTGCAGTGTTAGTTTTGTTGGCCTGCACATGTAAATTAAAAAAAACAGTTGCCAACATTTAAAAACTGAGGGCTTGCGTATTAACACCCCCCACCCCCCACCCTACCCCACCACTCAGGTTTCTTTTAAATCCAGAAACCCCAGCATTGGAAACACCACTGGCTTGGCATTTCTCCAGGAAAGGCTGATGGGCCTGAGGGGCTGCCCTGCCCCCTGATTCCCCTGTGCCGGCCTGTGGCCCTGCAGCCCCTTTCCTGGCATGTAGTGTGCAGCCCCCGCCTGCTGCTCAGGTTCCTGTATATGCGGCCTGTTCCCTTGTCACCATCGCTGCGCGCTGTACTGGAACCTGAGCCCCTGTCCCAGTGTGTACACTGCAAGTTGGGACCCGCTGTGCCACCCCACTCCGTGCCCTCAGACTTTCTCCCTATGACCCAGGAGAAGAGTAAGTGCTGCCGCTGGGAGCCGGGAGCCCGGAGCAGAGGCCAGTGCTCAGGGACACATGCAGGCTGAAGGGATTCACTCTCCACGTCCTACTCCATTCATGTGTCTGAGTGCTGTCATGCTGTAGTGTCACAGGAACTATTGAAATGACTCAGCTTTGAGCAGAACTGATATCTCTGGAAGATGCTCCATGTTGTTCCTATTTCTTGGAAGGCACTCCCTGGCACACCTCCACTCGCTTTCGGTCACGAGGCAGTGACGTTTAAGAGCTGCTGCGCTGGCTCGTCATGATCTCAGGTTCTATAGAAAACTGGTGTTTCCTGCCATCTTTAGGACGCTACCGTTACGGACCTGCTGTCCTTACTGCTCGTCGTGTTGTTGTTCTTACATGTAAATAATATGTCTCCACGTTTTCCGTCACTCAGGGATCTTACGTGAGCCTAAGAGAGCTTTGTTTTTTGTTCTCTTGGCTGCTTGTTGATTTCATTGCTGGTCTGTAAACTGTACTTCTCTTGTTTTTAGATTATTCCAAAGGTTTTGGTGGCAAGTATGGCATTGACAAGGACAAGGTGGATAAGAGCGCCGTCGGCTTTGAGTATCAAGGCAAAACGGAGAAGCACGAGTCCCAGAAAGGTGGCTTTGATTTTCTCTTACTCTCCAGCCAGCAGCTGCTAGTGAGCGAGGTGTTACCCAGAACAGAAGTAGAAACTGGCACCTGTCTGTCCAGCAACCCTGTAGAGTGGATGTCGCTTTTTAAAATTAAATACTCAATTTAAAACAGCAAATCCTAAAGCATAGCTGTTAAATGATAAATCACATCTTTACACTTTTGGGGGGCTCTACCACCCCAGGAGTGTCGCTGTGGTGATGGTCATGGGTTGCCCATCTGTGTTTGTAATTGGTGACACCTTGGTGGCCCATTAGTGCTGGTTTAAGCCACTGAAGTGGGGTTTAAGCCACTGAAGTGGGGTCCTGTTTGTTTCTTCCTAAAACCGAGATTATAGGTTAGGTTATTTTCCAGATATTCTGTAGGAGGTCCTTTTAGTGTCACCCAAAGTTTTGGTAAAACCCAAAGTTTTACCAAAGATCTGGGAGAGGAAGGGACAGTTTAGCCTGTTGTTGGTATTAACTGCATTGAACACGTGCTTTCTACCTGTGCTCATGCTGCTTGCTAACCCGGATCCTGGCCTTCTGTTGTACGTGCAGACTATGTGAAAGGGTTTGGAGGGAAGTTTGGAGTGCAGACAGACAGACAGGACAGATGTGCTCTGGGCTGGGACCACCAGGAGAAGCTGCAGTTGCACGAGTCCCAGAAAGGTAAGTCCACGGTCACTGTGTTCCCACTCACACCCAGGTCCTGCCAGAGCGGGGCCCGTTCTCACTCACGCATCCGTCGACGTGCCATATTCTTGCTGCATTTCTGTGACAGCATTGTTCTGTCTTCACTGTTTGGAGTTGTTCTGTGCCTCCCACAGTTTTGAGAAAACTCTTCGGCCAGTGTGGGATTAAGCGTCCCCTCCTGTGCGGGTGAGCTGCTGTGAAAAGGCTCTAAGCCTGCCGGTCGCTGCCCGGGCCATTTCAGGGAATGCTGCTTTCTGCCCCCACGGTGCAGCCAAAGGGCGACAGTGTCCCCAGCTCGTGAAAGTTTTTTTTTTATAATTAGTTTCAGGTGTATCAAACCATAGAACTGTTAAAGATATTTACCCACCTCACTAAGTGATAATCCCGACAAGCTTGCTACCTGTCTACCCTGCGTAGCTGTTACAATACCGTTGACTGTTCCCTGCGCTGTACTTGACATCCCATGACTCTGTGTATACTTTTAAATTGTGGTTGATGTTCACTATCTTGAGCTCTTATTGGTAAATTGTGCTAAGAAGACACTTTCTTTACCCGGAGGTGTGTTCTCACTATAACAGAACCCTGTCCCTGGGAAAGGCAGAGTGAGGGAGGGAGGACCTGGAGTGTGGCCCAGGTGCACACCCACCCTCAGCCAACACAGTTGGGGTGGGGCTCATACCGCTGCCGTATAAGACTGTGTAATGTGTGTCTTTCTTCTCATGCCCAGAGATGCGTTCTCTTGTCTGCAGTGTGGGTAGGACCCTAGAAAGACCTCAGAGCATGGAGTGGCTTTACTGAATTCTTTTAGATACAGTTCCTAACCTCTGTTCAGATCTGGGCTGACGTGTTCAGATTTTAAGTTGATTCTTTAACCTTCTGAGCCCACATTTGACTGTGACTTTGAAAGTTGGCTCTCTGTCTCTGAGCTCAGAAGAGCTCCTGCTTTCTCTAAACCGTGTTTGATTCTTGCACGTGCTCATGCCATTCTAATCAAACTGTTTCCTTTCGTGTTTTCTCCACTGTCGCTCGTGGATTTTCAGATTATAAGACTGGTTTCGGAGGCAGATTTGGTGTTCAGTCCGAGAGGCAGGACTCCTGTGCTGTGGGGTTTGATTACAAGGAGAGACTGGCCAAGCACGAGTCCCAGCAAGGCACAGTTGCTCACAGTCCCACTCCTACCCCCTCCCTCCCCTTGCAGTGCAGCCACTTCCAGCACAGACTTCAGGGCTCAGCCTTCCAAGTCCCCCACTGTCACTTGCTGAGGCACTGGGCATTTTAGACCTGGTTTCATGTTGGAGCAACTCTGACTTGCTCCCTTTCTTCCCCCACTCACTTTCTCCCCTATAACCTTTGGGATCTGTGTTTCATAAAACATGACCGTAGTTTGCAGGTTGTGTCATCCCAACCCTGTAATATGACTTGTTTCTGGAACGGGATGTCTGGTCTCCCAGCAGCCTTCTGCAGGAGCTCTTGCTGCTGACCGTGACTCCTGTATCTGAGCCACCTTATTGCCTCCGAGACAAGGAGAAACCTGTTTGGCTTGCCCAGACCATTGGCCTTCAGCCATAGTCTCGGTGGCAGACATGTTTCATGTGGTTTCTGTGTGCCATTTGTAGTGGTGTTTTTTGGCTCGGAGGGGAGGTATTTGTTTATTGTTTGTTTTGTTTTTTTGATGGCACCATCTATGTATAAGTTCACACAGAGCCAAACAGTATGTACACAAAACTAAAAAGAGACAGGAAGTTTCTAGGTGTGTATTGGGGGGGAGGGGGGGTGCCAAAAAACACGTGTACACATTTTAATATATTTTTATTTATTTTTTTTTTATTTTTGACAGAGAGAGATAGATATAGAGACCGAGAGAGAACTGAACTGGGGGAGCTCCCAGTTCAGCATATGGTTCCGCACAGGCCAGGGCCGGGATTCGATCCCCGGTCCCTGGCGCTGCAAAGTGAGCGCTTAACCCACTGAGCCATCCCGGCTTCCCCACATGTACACATTTTAAGAGATGTTATCTATGTATTACTTTTCAAAATTGAATTATGGTAGCAATGTGTAATAGGATGTTTGCTCAAAAGAATGTGTTATATGAATGCTGGCATTACCATGTGGCAGGCAGGACCGCGAAAGAAGATGGCAGAAGCATGGTGGTTGTTCGAGGAGCACAGGCCATTGTGAAGTGGTGTTTGATATTTGAGAACATTGTGGAAGCATAGCCGCAATGGAGGCATGAAGAGGCAACAGAACCTCCAACATGCCTAACAATTGCACGCCTTCGTGATGAGTTTGAGACGCACGGCAGCTTGAAATGTCATGAGCCAGCGTGGCTCAAGCCGTAGTTTGCCATAATCAGAAGTGTCTGGACGCTGATGGGAACCATTTTGAGCTCCTCTTGTAATTGCAGAAGTCAAATGTGACTTGTGTTCATCTTTTGTTACTGGTATATATTGAGTATTACAATTTTGATACAGTTTTTTCCTTTCTTAAAATGTGTATACATATTTTGGCACCCTCTCTATATTATCCTAATGGCAAACGCATTTTTCCTTAGAGCAGTTATTTAATTATAGTCAAAATTTGAACTTGGGTTTTAAAATCTGGACACGATTAGAAAACAAGTTAATGTCCTAAGTTTATAGGACAGGGCTTAGGCTTTCATCCCCCACGTTAAGAGACACGAGACAGTGTTCAGGGGAGGGAAGGAGACAGCATAGGGATGGCCTTGGCTTCGTAGGGCGTCAGTACTGCATGACATGTGGCTGTCAAGTACCTCTGTGTGTCAAGGACAAGTATTTGGCTGGTAGAATTTCCCTATGGACTTGTTTTTAAAAAGCAAGAGAAAGCCAGTGATTGAGCCTCTTTGGTGCTCTGCTGAGCAGGGAGGGCTGAGGAAGACTGTGCTAGGGAAGTGGTGCGCTGCCGGGGCCCTGCTGCCTCCCCTCGGCTCACGCTGCCCCCCAGGAGGGTGTGGAGCGCATGCACACGCCTCTCTGCCTCTCTCTGCCTCTCACTGCCTGAGTGCTGTGGGGAGAAGCCGTGCTTGCCCTGCAGGCAGGCTCCTCCTTGGGCACTTCTCGTTTCTCTTGGCTCTGTGTGCATCTCCGGGGCTGCTGCTGGGCCTGTGTGCATGTGTCTGCTGGCGGCACCCTGCCCGTCCTCACCCTGACAGTAACCGTTGTGTTGTGCCACATTTCAGACTACGCCAAAGGGTTCGGTGGAAAGTACGGGGTGCAGAAGGATCGCATGGACAAGGTCAGTGCAAACCCAGGGCCCCTCAGTGCGGTGAGAGAGATGCTGGCCCTGTCCTGTTTTGTAGTCGGGTCCCCGCCAGGCAGGCTCAGCGGTGAGAGGCTGGGCGCCATCGCAACCCAGACATTTAATAGACTTGAGGGCCAATATGAGGGCCCCTAGGACACGTGGCTGTTTGAATTTAAAAGTAAATAACAGTAAAGCCCGTTGGAAACTGAGTTTCTTGGTCACACTGGCCACATTGGAAGAGCTCAGTATCACGCCTGACGGTGGTTGTCTCTCATTTGGGAGCATACAGACCCAGAACATCTGTGGCCTTTGCAGAAGGTCCACAGACCATCATCTACCTAGAAGCCAGGCCCTAGCCACTGTGCTGCCTATTATGGTGTGGAAACGCGCATCTTCCTCACCAGGGCTGCCTCTGTTGGGCTTTTTACCTCTGATTGGTTCCAGTGTCTCAGTGGGTCAGTCTACGGCATGTCAGATGATCTTTCTAGTCAATAGTCCAGCCGCATCAGAGCATTAGAGTTTGGGGCCGGTGTGGAAGTGTCCACTTGGAGCTGGCTATGGTTTCCGTTTCGTCAGTTCAGCTGAATAGAGACGCCAGGCTGCCCTGCTTGGTCCTCTGCCTGGTCCAGGGTCACAGGCAGCAGAGCTGAACCTCATGGAGTTCCACTCCTGTCAGGCTCAGAGCTGATGACACAGACAGCTGTCACCCAGGGGACTCCACAACTTGACCATGTGTGGGCCCTGGGACTCATGTCCTGGAGCCTGCAGACCCTGTAAGCTTCCGTATTTCATTAACTGAGTTCTGAGTGGCCCTGGAAGTGTTTGGCAGGCAGGTGACATTAACGGGACTCGTACTTAGAAACCCCTGGCTGTAGTGTGGAAGTGGGTTTGGGGAAGGTGGAGCTGTGAGGCCGTGGCCCCAGTTAGAAGGTGGCTTCTGTGGTTTGAGTGGGGTGGTCATGGCTCAGGCCGGGGATGGTGGCAGTGGGAGAGCAGCACTGACTTTACGGGTGTGGGTCCCATAGCCGGTGGACTTCATGGGGTGAAGAGAGACAGGTGGATGGTGGGGCCATCTGTTGTGCTCTTGGGAGGAGCAGGTGGGTGTGGTGAGGTTGGGCAGCTGGAAGACGGGCTCTGGCACTGCTGACCGGGCAGGTGCAGGAGGGGAGAATGCCGCTGGACTAGGGTGGGCAGCCAGTGCATACAGATGTAGGTGCAGATGTGGATCAGGAGCCGGCCAGTGGGGCCCAGGACAGCACCTGCAGGTTGGCACTGGTCAGGCTGGTTGGAGGAGACTGGGAAGGGGGCCCAGTGAGATGGGGCCGCCTACAGGGTTCAGTGGTGCTGGTCTGAGGGTTGAGAATTTCGAGGAGGGTGGGATTCCCTGCACACAGTGGTGCTGCTGGTGGGCTCATGTCTAGGCGAGCCGTGCAGTGGCCCTTAGAGTCCTGGGAGGGCCTTTTTTCAGGTCTTGAGAGAGGGCTTGGAGGAGGCCGACTAACAGTGGTCTGGGCTATGTGGGAGGGGTGCCACGGAGCTAGCACATCGGGCCCACTTCTTCCTGGGCAGTGGTCGCCTGAAAGGCTGGTTCTGTTTTAAGATGGAGGAGACTAGCACATCTTAGAGAGGTGTAGGGAGACCCTGGGGGTGGGGTGGGAGGGACGTGGAGTCCCTGGGAGTTGTCTTTGGCTGAAACAGAGTGAAGTGGTGGTGAGGGTGGTTTCTGTTACTGACGACTGAACCGTCTACCTGTGGACGGAAGGGATATGTCAGCGTGTGAGGAGGAGAGAAAAATGCCCCCCCTGATCTTTCCATTCTTGTCTTGGTAGAATGCTTCCACCTTTGAAGATGTCGCCAAGGTGTCCTCTACTTACCAGAAAACAGTCCCTGTTGAAGCAGGTAAGTCCTGTCAGATCCCCAACAGTGCTGCGGTTTTCCTAGGAAGACATTCCATGCTGTGTGTGTCCCCAGGAAAACACAGCAGAAGGGTAGTTGGCCATCAGGAACCAGGAGCAGATGGAACATTGATGGAGAGCATGTCTTCAGGAAGGATTTGGTGCCTTTTTTGATGGACGGTCTTCAGATGTTGAAGGCACTTTTCAGACACAGCATGAGGCAGCTTCCTGGCAGGGGTTCTGTTTTGGGGTGCTTTCCAAAGCAGAGCTGTGTTAACAGCATGTCCACAGGGCCCTCTCACTGCTGGGGACCAGGCTCTGGGGATGTCCTGAGGTCCTGCAGCCCCTGCCGGCCAGCTGAGCCATCAGCCGTGGCCAGGACAGGAGGCATGTGTTCTCACACTTGTGCCAACGTGGACAAGCTCTCTCGTTCCTGCATGGGCCAGGGACCAGGCTGCTTGTGGGCCACTGTCTAGGTGACTGCTATATGCTAAGGCATGCTTTCTTCCAGGCTTTTGGGGCAGTTCTGTCATGGGGGCTGCGCCCTGAAGAAGACTGTTTAGTTGGGAAAAACGTGACAGAAAGTGGTAACTTGATACTAGGATGCAGTCACCCTGGGCCCACAGAGTCTTCCAGTAAAGTTGGGATATGGTCACGTCACGCTCACGTGGCAGAACCGAGCTTCCCAGCATTCTGATGGTGCTTGAAAGCTGAATTGTTCCACTGACAGCAGCTACCACTGGTATTTCTGTGTGATTGTTTTGGCGAAAATGGGTGCCACAGACCCAGCATGTGTGAGTGAGTTCAGCCTGCAGCTTAGTTTTTCCTGAGACAAGCCCCAGGCGTCCCCGTGCAGCAGTAGTGTGTGTGTTCCATTTGTCACTCCAAACATGCAGAGCTGGTGCTCATGGGCTGAGAGTCACTGAACATCAGTCCTGCACTCTGCTCTTCTATCCAGGGCATCCCTAGGGGAAATCAGGTTTTTTCTGCTGAGTGAGTGGTGAAGAACACAGTGATGTCTGGAATGTGGAAATACAGCGAATCCAAGGCTTGTGATACTGGTCCGTCCTCCTGGCGGCAGTAGACAGAAAGGCACAAGGGCTGGTGTGCGGTGATGGGCCGAGCTGGCAGCTGGTGGGATGTCTCCCTTCTGGTCGTTCCCGCGGGATTGGTCACCCTGGTGCAGGCCGTGTCTGATGTCAGGTGTAAATCTCTTTCCCTCTCCTTCAGTCAACAGCAAAACCAGCAACATCAGAGCTAACTTTGAAAACCTGGCGAAAGAGAAAGAGCAGGAAGACAGGCAGAAGGCGGGTGTGGAGAGAGCACAGAGGATGGCAAGGGAGCGGCAGGAGCAGGAGGAGGCCCGCAGGCAGCTGGAGGTGAGCGTGGTGCGGCGTGGGGCCTGCCTTCTGTGCGTGCATGCCGTGGGCCCTGGGCTGCATGTGGGCCGCTGTCCCTTCGTGGTCCAGGAGGTTTGCACTAGGAAACGTTTCGCGCTCCTGCTTATGGCTACGCTCTTAGGAACTTGAACCTGTAGCTCATGTATCGGTCCTTTGACCACCAGATACTAGACAGTTGACCTGGCTGATTCTGTGCCCGATGACCCTCAAACCTCTCCCAGCCGATGCATCTGGAGCTCTGTTGCCCGCCTCCTTGCACTGAGCTCCAAGTGTTTCCCTAGCAACAAGTCCTCACCCGCCACCCTGCAGCCCACGCTCTTTTGGGGAGCAGGTTGAGGCTATTGAAGGAATTCCCCACGAGGAGCAGATCGGGTAGGCTCCACAGCTCTTGCTCCTGTCACCGGGGTCTGTTGCCTTTTCGTGGCGCTCGGTGCTGTTTCTCCCCTAGAGGAAGTAGAGATGGAAGCGGAGGAGGGAGGGGGCGAATGTAGACTTGTTCTTACAACTGTCCAGGTGGACTGGGTGCCTGGTGGCTCTGGTTCTCATGCTCACCCACTCACTGGAATGCCTAGGTAGGCCAGCTCCCCATTGTGTAAAGTGTATTTGTGGTGGTGACCATGTAGAATCTGAAATCATGCATCGCAGTTGCTAGGGAAACAAACTGCAAAACCTTACTGACCTCGGTGGACCTTTCTTTCCCCAAATCAGCGGCTGGGTCTCTGGAAACCCTGATGGAGGCATAATGGATAGTTGAGAAAATCAACCTGTGGTCACTGGAAAATGAATTAAATAATCCCTGATGTACACTCACAGCCCGCTTAGCCATGGGGACACATTCTGAGAAATGCGCGGGCAGGCAATTTCAGTGTTATGTGAACATCATGGTGGGCACACACGTGAACCTAGATGGATAGCCTCCTGCACGTGCCAATATCTGTTGGAGGGCCATTATTCTGTCCATCACAGTCTGCCCTCTGGCCCCCAAAGGTCCATGTTCGTCCTACATGCAAAATACGTCCACCCCGTTTTAAGGTCCCCAAAAATCTCAGTCCATTATAGCATCAGTTCAGAGCCCCTGATCCTCATCATCTGAATCTGGGATGGGGGAACCACAGAGCCACTACTGGGTAAAGTACTGTCGCCTTGAGGGAGCTAAGTAAATCTGTGATTTACGTGGTGGTGGCAGGAGGCCTGGGGATCAGCAGTCATCTCTTGTGACTGCTTGGCTGTCTGCGTGACCTTCGCTGCAAAACAGTCACTCTTAAAACCTGGTGCAGCATCTCCGGGCCAGGTACTTTCTGCTCTTCTCTGGCAATGAGTGTGGTTTAAGCTTGGAGTGACCTGGCATAGTTAGTAATCCAGGTGGCCTGGTGGCATTCTGACAGCGCTTGTGTTTCCATTGCAGGCGCAAGCCAGAGCCCAGAAGCAAACCCCGCCGGCATCCCCCACACCCCAGCCAGGCCAGGACAGGCTGTCTTCAAGCCCCATCTATGAGGTTGGTGTTGCCATTCAGTTTGTAGATGTCTTTGGCTCTCCAAAGACACTCTCTCCAGCTCTGTGCCACAGTGGACAGAGGGCTCCCCTCCACCGCTCAGCATGGTGCCCGTACAGTGGCCCTCGGTGCCAGGGAGCACACAGCACATGTCAGCCTCTCACCCTGCACACCCCCTAGCTGGGCTTTCTGCACAAGACCACCCGTCTCACCCAGCCTGCTGTCCCTCAGTGGGGTCTCCTGACCATTTCTGGTGTTGGTCTCTCCTGTTCATTCTCTGCTGCTGTGATGTTGACCACAGTCCCTTTTAGAGTCCACCTCCCGGCACCTGGCTGCCACTCGTGTGAGACCAGACTGCGCTGATGTCCTCCCCAGCCCTGTCCTCTCCCTCAGCCCCAGAGATAGTCCTTGGCCTGAT
Source organism: Craseonycteris thonglongyai (assembly GCA_004027555.1). Taxonomy (NCBI): domain Eukaryota; kingdom Metazoa; phylum Chordata; class Mammalia; order Chiroptera; family Craseonycteridae; genus Craseonycteris; species Craseonycteris thonglongyai. The sequence continues at coordinate 88,573 of PVKE010001017.1, read as the reverse complement.
CTCGCCATTGGTGCCTTGTGACCAACCGCGTATGTTCCAGTTCCCTGCATGCTCCCGTGGTCGCTGACTAAGCTGCCTGCCTTGCCCCCACTCCACCACAGGGTCTCTGGGCTCCTGCTTGGCTGTGCATCATCTGTCAAGGAACCTATCTGCCTGGTTGAGACCTAAATGTGTTTCCTCTGTCCCCAAAGCCACTGCCCTGATTCACACACCTGTCTTTCACCTGGATGTCCTCACTCAGAGGTGGTTAACTCACAAAGGACAAAAACGAACTCAGCTCACCTGAGGCACTAAGGGGACGAGGGTGGTGCAGAGCTGTGGGGCAGGGCAGCGGGCCTGGGCCCTGGGGGTGGCCCACGGTCTCATCACCTCTAAGGTCCTCTCCCTGAGATGCTACTTGCTCTGCATGGCGGCTGTGCCCTCGCGGACCCCTGGGTAGGTGTGGATGTGGCCTGCAGCTTGTGGTCCAGTGGAAAGGGGGGCCTTGAACCATTCCCTCTCACGTTCCCCTGCAGGGCCAGTCAGTGAGAAGGTGTCCCCTTGATGAGTCTGAGATAACATGCTGTCCCTAGCACAGAGGGAGGTGGGCCTGTGATCGGCAGCCCTGGTAGGCCACGTGACATGTAGAGGGTGAGGTGCTTTTGCCAGCAGGTAGCCTAGGGCGATGGCATGCAGCCCCGCACATACACCTGCACTCCAGCCCGTTCACTGTGCCCCCCACACCATGACCTGCTCATGATACCCCAACCCCCACCCCTGCCCCCGCAACCTGCTCAAAGTGCCCACCCCTCTGACCTGCTCATGGTGCCCCCACCATGACCTGGCCTCTCACCCTCCAGTCCGTTCTCTCTGCATCCAGGGGAAAGTTGCTCAAAGGACACTCTGGGCCCGTCACTTCCTTGCACTTGAACCTTTGAGTGTCTCTAGTGCCTGGCCCAGAGGTAGCATCTCAGCTCTGTGTCCTCCATAGCTGGTACCCTGGCTCTTACTGGGACTTCTCCGTGAACACTTGCTTTCTGCGACTCACTGATTAAAGCCACCATTGGCCATAAATGGCTCAGAGCCTTCGTTAGGGCTCAGCAGTCATGGTGATTGTGGTCAATAGTGTCGATTTCCTCAGCAGTCATGGTGATTGTGGTCAATAGTGTGGATTTCCTCTGAGTGTCTGTACTCACAGGCAGCTCCATGGTCATACCCTCTCCCCGCCCCCCGAGGATTGGGTTGGGACAGAAGCCCACCATCCACGGGCCTGGCTGCTCTGGGCAGGGCAGTGGGTGACACTGGAGCTGCTGTGAGAGGTGCGGGGGCCTGGCAGCCCTCGGGTGCTCTGGTGGCCTTGGAGGTCTGGGGCCTGGAAGAGGCCCACTGTAGCGGCAGGCGCCAGTTTCTGGCAGGCGTGTGGGCTTAGTTACCGTGGACTCCGGGGTGTGGAGGTGTGAGGAGGGGGTGGTTCAGGAGGAAACAGCACGTCCTCCTTACAGTCCTGTGCCACGATTAGGATCCACGCAGTCCCCACGTGGCAGCAGGTGAAGCCTCCTTTGCCCATGCCTGTCCCTTCAGTCCCGCCTGGACTGAGAAGTCCTGTGCCGGTGACCTGGCACGTCTCGTGCAATGTCTCTCTTCCCCAGGACGCGGTCCCGTTCAAAGCTGAGCTGAGCAGCAGAGGCCCTGTGAGCCAGCCCGAGCCTGTGTATGGCAGGGAGGCCGTCGACTACCGAGAGGCTGGCAGCCAGCCGGGCCTGACCTACGCCCCTGAGGCCGTCTACGAAAGCACGGAGGCCCCAGGCCACTACCAAGGAGGTGCGGGGGTCTCCAGCCCCAGTCCCGGGGGAGGGTGCTCCTGTGGGCGTCTGCTCTGTCTCTGGTCCTGTCATGTGTCCCTAGTGACTAACCTGCTCCCTTGCCTGTGCCCTCAGGGTCTTCATCTCCTGCTGGGACAGGCTCTAGGCCCCAGGGGGCTTGGGACAGTCTCCTGTGGGGGTTCTAGGAAGCTTGCTGCTTGTGCTGGGCATGAGGGAAGGGGCTTCTGCTGTTGTCCTTTCAAAGCAGAAGCTCAGAGTGTCTTTCAGAGCGGAGAGTGATTTCCATCCCCTCTGAGCTCCTCAGAGACATTTTTTAGTTGGATGAACACTAAACTTGGGCTCTTCTGTTGAAAGATTAGGTTTCCTGTATTATACTTGTATTTGGACAGATCCAATATAGGCTCCTTCAGCTTTTTACCTTCTTCTGAGTACGATGTGAGGCATTGGATTAGCTCTGTCTCCTGCTTGCCATTTATGTACATGATACGACCTTTCCTGAAAGTGCTAAATATTTAAGATTTAAAAATTACGCTCTGAAAGCTGTCATCATACCTACCCGTCAAGATAATTGTGTTCACTGGGTGCTGTCAGTGTGGAAATCGGGGGATTTGCTCCTTAAAAGCCGGAGTCGGCCTGCTGAAGGGTCCTGACGGCTAGTCCTTCCTCCCGATGAGCACCCGGCACTCCCGCCCAGGTGTCTTCCCATCCCAGACTTCGGGAAGGCTTGCCCAACTAAAGGCGAAGACGGCTTCTGGCATTTGTGGAACTTGGTGACCTACCAGGTCTTGTCTCGGTTTCTTTTTAGAGGAAAACACCTATGATGAATATGAAAATGACCTTGGGATTACAGCCATCGCCCTCTACGACTACCAGGCTGGTGAGGAGCCCACAACTGCACATGGGGAGGGGGCCAAGGACCATTTGCCACCTTTATGCTCATTTTCCAATAACTCCTCTCTTAATCTGAGTTTTAGAGCATCATTAGTTTCTAAAAGATACTGTATTTTTCTGTGTATAAAATACCCCATGTATGAGATGACCCCTACATTTCTAGCCTGACATTAAGTAATCAATACTCCTGTGTATAAGACAACCCCCAATTTTTGGTCTAACAATTTAGACAAAAGTATCGTCTTACATGTGGAAAAATAGGGTAATTTATTTGGAAATGATTTCAGTTATAGAACTTGCATCTCTTTCCATCTCTAGAGACATACCCACCCACACACCCCCTTCAGTCTTTCTCTGAACCATCTGCAGCTCTGGTTGCAGGGGTGCCCCATGCCCCCTACAAACCCTAGTGTGAATTCCCCAATACCAAGGACACTGTCCCCCATAAAAGCACACTCCACCCCCACGAGAAAAAGTCACTGGTGACCACCATGTCTGCATCTGGTCACATTTACCAAGAACCCCTCTTGGCCTCTTTGGGCCAGCTGACTGCATTTCCCTGTCATCTCCCTTTTCTCTGGACGACCCACGACCTGACTGAGGCCCTGCTTGGGGCTGGGAGGCCACAGATGTCCTTTGTCCTTCGCACCTGGCAGCACATTGGGCACCCAGCGCTCGTGGCTCCTCCACCTGCTCACGCTGTGGTGTTCACCGTCACCTGGTCCTCTGGTGTCGGCCGAACTCCACCGCGAAGTCGCCATTTCTCCCTTTGCAGCTGGTGGGCTTGTTGTGGATCGCCCATGATCCTGTGGCCCTCAGACTTGCAGCCCCTTCCCCACGGACACCAACCCTGCCGGGGCGCCCATCCTTCTGCTGTGGGAGCTGACGTTCCACCCCCCCACCCCCCACTTACGTGCACATGTATACACTTACATGCACGCGCATACAGTTATGTATGTGTGTGCATTCTGGAGGTTTCAGCGTTGACACTATTTTTAAAACTTTACCAGTTTTCCCAGCTCTTCCCATGCCTGTCAGTCACCTCAGCTTTTTTTTTTTTTCTTTATTGTTAAATTTATTGGGGTGACATTGATTGATATCAATTACATTGTTTCCAGGTGTATAATTCTACATTACATTGTCTGTACATCACATTATGTGTTCACCACCCAGAATCAGCTCAGCTTCTTCCTCAGCCCCTTCCACTGAGAGGCCTGGCGGTTACACACTTACCCCCTGCCCCTGGCCACTCTGGCCGCCTGTCCTTGGGAGCCTGTGGGTGCCTGCCTCCCATTCCCCACCAAGGACAAGGCCTGCCCTGCCTGGACGGGATGGCGGAAGGCCAGTGGCTGTGCTGTGCACCATTTCAGGCCCAATAGCAGCTGGGCTCAGCGCCTATGGGAAGGGCCCAGTGGCATTTTTGTTGTGACTGCTGGGGTTGTGTGTGTAGACCCAGGCCTTCGGGGGTAGCAAAGACACACCCCACGGCAGACCCAGCCTCTGTCCGAGGCCACTGGCTCCTGGTGGCCAGTGAGGAGCCGCCTGTGGCTGAGCAGGGGACGCTGAAGCTCACTGTTCCTCTCTGTGCCTCTTTCCTAGCGGGTGATGATGAAATCTCCTTTGACCCCGATGACATCATCACCAACATCGAGATGATCGATGATGGCTGGTGGCGTGGGCTGTGCAAGGGCAGGTACGGGCTCTTCCCGGCCAACTACGTGGAGCTGCGGCAGTAGGCGGCGTGCCCGGCGGCCCACGACAGCCATGCCTGCCTTCTGTCGGTTCTTTTCGGGGCAGGGAGGGGAGTATACATATTGCTTTTATATTTAATACTTTTGCCGATGCTTTTGAAAATGTTTATGCCACAGAATTTGCTAATATATTGTAACCATGTTGGGAAGATTTTGGGAATTGTTTTTATGCATTTAAGGTATTTTTTAATTTTTGTTGCCAAATTGACCATCAAGTGGAGCCATTCAGGGACGTTAGTTCTCCTGAGTGCACGCTGCCCTGTTCCCATGGTCAGCGGGCGGGGCCCAGGACAAACTCCAGATCCTTCACCTCCTCACCTGCCACCATGGGCGTTAGCCCAGGTCACTGTCCCTGGAAGGAAGCCCCTCTCGGGTCTCAGTGCTTGGGAGGCAGCGGGGTGGGCATGACAGTCAGAGTCGAGGGAAACTGCTAGAAAGTGTGTGAGCTTTGACGTCAGGAGGGAAAGCCTTTCGCACTTTGAAATTGCATGTACTTGACTTTAGCAAAGACCCTGCTCTTTCTCCCGGGTCTCTCTCCTCGGGCCCTCGCTGCCCCTGATGGCCCAGCCTCTCCCCTCAGTGAACGGTCACCCAGCCCCTTGAAGACTGCCCTCCCCGCTGTCCCCGCCTTGGGGGTGTGGAGGCCTGCACGTGGCTGACATCTCGTCCCTGGGACCCGTGTCTGTTGTGTGGAGATCAGTCCACTTTGCTGCCGGAATGCAGGTGCCTTCCTTCCATTGAACTGCCAGACACTCTTTCCTCGGGGAGTCGCCCCCTTTTTGCCAAAGTACCATGTTAAATGGCAGCAAAACGTGATTGGCTACAAGTACTAAGCAAACGGGAGCCGGTGCTCAGCACCTGGGACTTGGGGACTGGTGGGTGTCTTTTCTTTCCCGAGGGCAGCGGTGAGTCATCCTCGCTTTACCACAATTTGGTCGGGTTTATATGCAATCACTGTATCTAAATTTCTGTAGCACACCTCATAGGTATGTTTTTTTTTTAAGTAAATATTTGAAATAAACTCTTTGTGATCACCGGCTGTTTGACCCGCTTTGGCCTTTGGTCGACGTGGAAATGGGCGTTACTTCCAGCTCCTGCTGCTCGCCGGCCTGGAACCTGGTGGGTGACGCCTTCCGTTGGTCATCTCTGACCAGAGAAAGAGGCCCTTTGAAAGTGGCGTGCTCCTTAAAAGGCACATTTTATAAGTTGAAATGGTTTTACTCTCATATGCTCATTTTTTTGGACAAGGATTTCAAACATAATAGAAAACACTGTATTTAAAATCGCTTCTGAATTCCATTCTCAAAATATTAATAAATTGTGAGGCAGCTGCAGGTAGTGCTTTCCTTTGGACACAGCAAGTGAAAGTCGGAAGGAAACGGTGGTGCTGAGCAGTGGAGCTGGTGGGCTGGGAGGCCTCACGCCCTGGCTCCCTGACCTGCCCTGGGCAGACCTTCCCGAACGCAGGGTGTGAGGAGGCTGGCGGGGACGCCACAGGGTGAACAGCTTTGACAAACCCACATCGAATGTCCGAGTGGTCGTCACTCCTGGTCACAGCAGGTTTCCACGTTGGACTTCCCCAGACAGCCTAGGGGGCCGGTGCTGGCCACGAGCCTGGCTCCCAGTTTCTATGGTGATGTGAAGGGCTCTCCTTGTGGGTGGCTTGTGGCAGCGAGAGCTTTGAGACTTCCAGAAAAGCTGCTCTGGTGTCCCCGGAAGGAATGGGGGACAGTGCCGCTCACAGACGCTCCAACAGAGCACGCGCCTCCCTTTACAGGAGCTGGGTGTCGTCCACGGCCACCACAGGTAACTGTGGGGACAGGCCCACGGCCTGAGTCCCGCCTGTGGCCACCGGTCTTATCAGGCCTTCTCCACGCCCTGTGGGCTGAGTCCTGCGGGCCCCACCCACCCTGGGCCCCAGTGCTACCTCCAGCCCTCTTGGTGGACCTGGGCCACCCAGACCCTCAGGCAGGTGTGGCCTCGCCCTTCTTTTCAAGCTAAAACCACAAGACTGTCCACAGTGAATCACCCAGGGGTCAGCCAGGGTTATGGTGGCTCTGACCCCATAAAATTCAGGAATTTGTTGGCACTGGCTGTGCCCACACACCCTGCAGGCCTGCCCCCAGGCACCCTTTCCTGCACTGGCTCTGGTGCAAGTTGACAGGTGGTTCCCCTCCAGGGGCTGGGAGCAGGGTGGGGGGCCTGGGTTCCCTGGGCTGGTTCCCTACCCTCTAGGACCCCCCACGAGCCTTCTGGCTGTGCTGACTTGACCCCCACTGGGGCCCCTTCCAGCCTGGGTACAGCAGACCCCCAGTGTCCCCTGGCCACTGCACCCTCCCTGTGCTGTTTGCCTGCCACCTTTGCTCCCAGCAGCCAACCAAGCCTGAGCCCTGCTCCCTGACAGTGTGGCACGTGTCCCATGCTCCAGGTGTGGGGCCCGCAGGAGGCCCTGTGTCGGATGGCAGGCCTGCCCTCTCAGTTACGGGGGTGGAGGCTGCCACTGGTGAGGTTGCAGCCTCCTGGGAGCGATGCTGAGTCAGGGAGGTTCCCCACAATGGAGTGGGGTATAGGATGTGACAAAGGTGGGAAGATGTGCAGGAAGGCCCTGCCTATGAACACAGTGGGGACGAGGGTGTGGCAGAGGCTTCACAGGGTCAGAGCTGTTTTGGCCGCATCTGTGTGTGGTGAAAGGGAGTGGAGCGGGCCAGCTGTGGCCGGACCACCTAAGGGGCACGGATGGAGTGAAGGGAGTGGGGAAGCCGTTAAGCGAAACATTTCCCCAACCAGCCACTAGGTGGTGCCATGAATGCAGCACAGCTTGGTTGCCCTCATTGAGTGAAATCGTCATTTCCTACTACAGTAGACTCTCAGTTAACCGGCACCCAGATGCCAGATAGATGTAGTTTCTGGTTGCTTGAGAGTTACTATTAAAAATAGGCCTAACTAATACTATACTCTACTAATACCATATCATGCTATGAATTGCCAAAGCGTACCATACCATAAACTCTATTGCTTTGATACTGATATTGAAATATAGTAGTTAAAAGAAAATTGAGACAAAGGCAATGTAAAACAGTTTTATAAAAACAGCTTTGTAGGGGAAGCCAGGATGGCTCAGTGGGTTAAGCGCTCACTTTGCAGCCGGGGACCAGGGATCGAATCCCGGCCCCGGCCCGTGTGGAACCACATGCTGAACTGGGAGCTCCCCCAGTTCAGTTCTCTCTCTGTCTCTGTATCTCTCTCTCTCTCTCTCTGTCAAAAATAAATAAAAGTATATTTAAAAAAAACAACAACAATAAAAAGAGAAGAAAAAAAAACAGCTTTGCAAATGCAGTGTGCAATTTTAGTTAAATGGCAGTCAAACTTTTCAACTTAATGGGCTTCGCTGACCTAATTTTTTTTAACTTCAAGTAACTTAGAGACACACACACACAACTGTTACAGTGAGGGTAGAGAGTTCACTGGGTAGACGTCGCATCGGGATCATCAGGATCTGGTGGTGTAACTAGGACAGGATCAGGAGAAGGGGATGTGGATGGTTTGGATCTGCATCAGTAGATGATGCTGTACTGGCAAACTTGTGTGCAGTTTTCTTGAAAATTGAACAAATATCAGCTTGCTTTGAGGCCTTGCACCTCTCGTGTAGTCTCAGTGATGTGCAGCTGCATAACATGCCAAGAAATGAGAAAGGTGGGGAAGCCGGGATGGCTCAGTGGGTTAAAGGCGCTCACTTTGCAGCGCCGGGGACCGAGGATCGAATCCCGGCCCCGGCCCGTGTGGAACCATATGCTGAACTGGGAGCTCCCCTAGTTCAGTTCTCTCTCTGTCTCTGTCTCTGTCTCTCTCTCTCTCTCTCTCTCTCTCTCTCTCCTCTGTCAAAATAAATAAATAAAATATATATTTAAAAAAAAAAAAAAAAGAAATGAGAAAGGGCTGCTGTTCTGCAAAAGCTACTACAGTTTCACATGCTGCAGCGGCTCTGCCAGGGGACCCCCTCACACCCATCGTCACCCTTCCTCCTCTGCACATTCTTTTTCCCCCACAATTCACAACAGCTCCTATGGTGTCTTCCATATTAAGTGTATGAGTTACAGAAGTAATTTCATCTGCCGCAAGCTAGTCACCGAGAACATCTTAAGACAAATTCATTGTGTTCACGCACAAATTTCATCATAAACTCTGCTGCTGGCAGCTGCGCTATTGACTGGTCTTACTTGTGCCGCATGCTGCACCATGCCGAGTTTAATCTTACATTTCTGCTCAAAATTTATTTCATTTTAATTTTTACTCAAAGTATTATTTCTTTACTTTTTATTTTTTTGCTGGTGGTTGAGTTCCGTTAACAGAGAGTCTGCTGTACTTGTATATCCGCATGCATAGCAGCTCTACTCACAGTAGCCAGAAGGTGGTGACAATGCATGTGTCCATCAACTGATGGATAAAGTGTGATCTATCCATACACTCGAATATTATTCAGCCATAAAAAGGGTGCAGCACTGACACACGACAACGTGGGTGCACCTTGTAAACATTATGCCAATTGAAAGAAGCCAAACCCAAAGGGCCACATATTGTTGGATTCTATTTATATGAAATGACCAGAACAGGCAAATCCAGACAAACAAGGTAGATTAGTGGTTGCCTGGGATTGAGGAGAAACTGAGAAACGGGGAGTGACTACTAATAGGTACAGGGTTTATGACTAGCTGGTGGTGATGGCTGTACAACACTTGTGATTGTGACATGGTTTAATTCCATACAGGTGGATGTGAGGCTGTGCAGGGCGGGAACAGAACCAGGGGCCTGCCATATGGGAGGCGGGAACCTCCACTGCCATCCTGGTGGTTACCAGTTGTGCTGCAGTTCAGCATGTGGGTTTTGCACAAGCCAGGGCTAGGAATCGAACCCCAGACCTCACGATTGGGAGGCAAGTGCTCAACCCGCTGAGCTATCCCGGCATCCTCAAATGAATGAATTTAATGCCACTGGATGGTGCACTTGAAAATGTTCAGTGAGGACACTATCTTGACATTCTTGAGACCACATCTATCACTTATCGACCCAGTCTCTTCTTCTGCCTTTTATTATTTTTGACGGAGGAGAGCCCAGAGCAGTCTCCATAGTTGTACATTAGTTTTTGATAGTTTCCTGCCACAGGTGGGTGTGGAACCAGGCTGGGGGCCTCCCGCATGAGAGGCACGCCCCTGCGAGCCTGGGGCCTCCTACATGGGAAGCATGCCTTGGCGGGAACCCAACTGGGGACTCACCCCAACTCAGCATATGGGTCCCCACAGGCTGGGGCCAGGATTTGATCCTCGGACTCCAGCGCTGCAAGATGAACGCTCAACCCACCGAGCCCTCCTCCCAGCATCCCGACCCTCTACCTTTATTTTATTTTATTTTTTATTTTATTTTTGAACTGAATTGGGGGGTCTCACCGCGTTCGGGCCAACCCTCTACCTTTTAACACAGCCCTAGCTTTGTTCCTGGCGGCACTGTGCCAAGTTAACTTCTTTCCCCAATTTGCTCCACGAGGCCCACAGGTGAGCGGCAGTTCTCAGTGGGCGGGTGCCTGGTCCATGGCCCGCCTCCTGGCACCAGGGATTGGCCCAAATCTGGCTCCTTTGCTGGTCGTGGTTGGTCTATGTAGAACACGTGACCAGCAGGCCCAGAGTTCCTTGCGTGCGCTGTCGTTGCGTGGGGGCGTGCGGCTGGCCGGAGCTCCAGGCTGAGGCGAGCCGGCTGGCGGGAGCTGGGGGCTGAGGAGCGTCCAGGCCGCTGGCCCCGGCGTGGCGCTGGAACGTCGGAGGTTGGCGCCAGCCGTGCCCTTGGGTGGTGACCAAGTCTGAAGTGGCGCATGGGCCTTCGGGTGTGAGGCGGCCCTGGCGTCGCCGCTTCACAGGGCTGGCAGGAGTAGGGTCCGCAGGCAAGATGGCGCGAGAGGCCGAGAGCGCGAGGCCCTCGACGCCCAGCCGGTCCCTGTATCCCTTTGCACCCCGCTTTCCGGCCCTTGGGCCCCCAGAGCCCTGGCAGAGGCACGGGGGGCGCGGACCCACAGGGAGGGTGAAAGCCTCGTCCACCACCTGCGGGCCGAGGACAGGAGCCAGAATGGAGGTAGGTTGCCCCAGACACCCAGCTCTGGGAGAAGCACTGTACCCCCAGCCCTGTGGGGCTCCATGTGGGGGGCGCCCTGCCCTGCGCACCCCGCCTCCCCTGTGCGCGGCGGCGGGCATGAGCGCGGTGTGGGCCCAGGGCACAGCCTGCTCAGGCCTTCGGGAAGCGCCGCCTCCCCTCGGGGATGGGGACCACCGTCCCCCGGGGGAGCCGCCAAGCCCGCCACCTGGGAATGGCTCCGGTTTCTGGACTAAATAGGGGAGGTGCTTGGCTTCGTGGGATGGGTGGGACAAGGGGGTTTCCAGGAGCTTGCCAGGGCGGGGACCGGCCCCCAGGGCTCCGGGCACCAGCGGGAGCTGCAGGAGCTGCCCTGGGGCTGCAGCTGGGCTCGGGGGCCTCTCGCCAGGGGAAGCCGCGTGTGAAGTAGGCGGGGCCTACCCTGCACAGGTGTGTGTCGTGAAAGCCCCCAAGCACGTTCATTAGCCGATTTGAGGCGGTGACAGGTGTCAGCAGAATGAAAATGGAGAGGAGTGAGCGTGTGATTGGGGCGAGTTCCGCCCCAAATCTGGCGGTCCGGGAAGCCGCTCAGACCCAGGGGAAGAAGCTGGCAGATAACAGGAGGAGCAGGGAGGGAGTGTGGTTGGAGCAAGGCGAGCAGGGAGGAAAAGCGCGGAGAGGTGAGTGGAGGTCAGTGCTCATTAGGACGCCGCGGGCCTGGGCCGGGAAGGCAGAGCTGGGATCAGCAGGGCTGTTTCTGTGTCGCTGCTGGGAAGCTGGGAGGCCTGTGCCTCACGAATGTCTAGCTCTCTTCATGGTGTCCTTCCCTCCTCCCAGAAAGACCCCCCCACACTCTCCCCCTCCTCCTGGCTGCTACCGGGGAAAGCTGGTCACCAGCCCGTGGGAGAGGCGCTGGGCTGTCCTGGCTGGGCTGCAGGCGCTTTCCCCAGAGCCGGGTTTTTCTCTGTCAGGGGCCTTTGTTGTTGCATTTCCAAATTCTTGCTTCAAAATGGAGCTTTGAGTTTTAGCTTGCCCAGATGGCAGGCTCTAAGGCCAAGGGAGGAAGCTGCTGCTCTCTGTGCCTTTGGCTTTGTGGGCTTGTTAGAATTGTTTCCAAACTCCTCCTGCAGCCACACGCCTCCTTTACCTCATCTTGGCCTTTCTCCTCAGTCACTGAGGGTGACAGCAAAGGGCGAGGAAGGGGCTGCCCCAATTCTAGCTGCAGAAGGAGCCTTAGGGTGTGGAAAGAAACATGCTGGCATTGGGCTCAGGAGCTGTGTCAGTCAGGAACCCAGCTTCGAAGGCCATGCTCTGGCTGACGGGCCATCAGAATGTATTGGGAGGATTCTGGGTAGCTAGAGCCATGGGAGGTCTCAGGAGGATGGCCGGGACTGCTGTGCTCCCTCCAGGAGGACTCCGGTCTGTGGGCTGATTCATCCCAGCTGTCTGTGGACCACGGGGACGGTATCTGGTTTCCCTGAGCCTCAGTTTCCTCATCAGTAAAGGGGATGATTGCCTCATGGGATTCTTGTGAGGATTAAAGTATATGCCACATGTCACATCATGGGGCCTTTTACAAATATCGTATCTTTGCTTTGTGACAACCTGGGATCCCTAGATCCTGGCTTACTCTGGTCGAGGAAAGTAAGATGACCAGGTTTCTCCCATTTTCACCACCTGAGTGTTCAGCTAAGAGGATCTGCTGCCTTGTTCCTCCTCCTGGACCCTGGCCCTGTGCTAGTGACTGCAGCAGCGGGGAGAGGGCTGTGTCCTTGTCATCAGGGAGGTACTGATGCCAGCAGCGTTTGCGGGGCACCTCGTGAGCTTTCTGTTCCTATGGATGGACTTGGCCATGGAAGTTGTACAGCAAATCCTGGTCTACACTCACTGTGGACCTTGGCAAGACTTAGTATCCTCATCTGTAAAATGAGGCTGTTCATTTCTTCTCCATAGGACTGCTCGACGTTTAGTGGGCGCAGCTCTCCCAGTGTCACCCGGCACTAGAGCACCCCCTAGATTTACTATTAATATTCTTTCCAGCCCATACTACCTGCTGGGACCATGCACAGAAATGAGACCTCTGCCTGCTGCTGTGGTCACTTCCCAGGGCCTTCAAGAGCTGCTCTCTGGGTTCTGGGCTTTAAGAACACATTGAAGTAGGTGCATTGACAAGGGAGATGAGGAGAGGGCGGCTAGGGTGGCATGGGCACTAGGAGCACCAGCATGGGTGTACTGGCCCCTGTACGCAGGTATGTGAACAGCTGTCTCCACGCCGTCTTGCCAGTCTGGCTGCATGGAAGATCTGCGTCTTACCCAGGGCCCAGGGCTCGGCTGCCCGTCTGTCTTGCCCAGCGGCCACGCTTACACCGTTGAATCTTGGACATGTACATATTTTCGGCAGAGGCTGCCATTGTGGAATGGGGATCTCTAAGAGACCCTGGCCATTTCTCCCAAACCACCCCTTTCAGAATCTGATTATTGGCAACATTTGTTGCCTGAAACAATTGGGTGCCAGGTGACGTTGGACTGGCAAACGGAGCACTGGCGATGGTCTGGTGAGGCCAGCAGACCCAGGGTGTAGCTCCTTGGTCCCTTGAGACATGTGTTTAGCAGAGGAGCCTAAAGACAAGCTGATTAATACAGCATGTGGTGTCCACCCTCCTCTGAAAATGTCAGTGGCCTGCTGGCTGAAGGGTCCCAAGAAGGTGGGGCTGCCACTGCTCTGAGCTGGCTACACCATCCTAGACTCTCACTGTTGCTGTGACCGCCCCAGTCCCACAGGTGGAGAGGCAGTTCCTAACACACGCAACGCACTCCAGCACATCTGAGATGCCAAAGGCTGCCCAGGGAAACTTAAATTAACATTGAACTTTTGGTAAATGAAACGTGAGTGTCGAGATGAGAATTAGACTGAATCATTTTTTGTCTTAAAAGAAGCAGACTATGTATTGCCACTCATTTAACTTATGAAAAATGTAAATAGCTCTTCTGGGACGAGTGGCATCAATCACTAAAAATATTTTTAACAAAATGTGAAAACGATCAATATGCAATGTCAATCCAGCATTACCAAAAAGTACCACTGGGGGACGACACAACACATAGCGAAGCCGGTCTGAAAAAATAGGGCTCCTGGCCATATGTCTTCTCTTTTCCATGGAAGTTCTTAAGCATGTTTCCTATTTTAACGAAATGAAAATACTGAAAGTGATAGAGCAGGGAGTACTTTGAATGGAAAATTAATTGATAACACAATCTTATTTCAATTTTCTTTTTATTTTTTAACTTAAATGACTGTGTATATTCCACAGTCTTAATGATGAGAAAGGCTCCAGAATCATGTCTGTGTCTTCTCAACATTTAATTTCTCGAACCGCTTTTGACTTTACGTTGTGCATTGATATGGGCTTCTCAGTTCAGAAAACAAGGCACTATAACTATTTGATCAGCTACATTAATACATTAAAGATATAGTTATACTTTCATTAAATATACAGCATTTGAATACAGTATGGTTTATGCAGATCAGGTTCAAAACACCCAAGGCACACACTTTATTTTTTTTTGTTTTTTTGTTTCTGTATTTATTTGAAGGCTCATATTAAAGTTTCAGAATTGTTATAGACACAAAAAGTTCCAGAGTAGAAGCAACAGACAGTGATTGTTTAATTTTAAACATAAAACAGTAAAGACTGTGAAATGTAGAAACATTTATAGAAACAACGAAACCAAATCACTGACTGATAGAGCGTGGATTAAAAATTGAAGTGATCAGATCTGCTGAAGTTTGAGAAACAAGATTGGAAATTCCCTGCTTGCCCAACAAAGCACGGACAGTCCTGTGTCTATGCAGCTGCTGTGGTCACCCGGCCACCGTAGGATTGTCACCTTCTTGCGTGTGCACATGGATGCCTACAAGTATGGAAAGACAGTCCTGTTCCCCGGTTATCAAAATGCCTCAAAGTACAAGTAAAAGTCTTTTAACTTTTTTTTTTCCTTAACAAGACAAACTGATATATTTATATTGGAAAAGAGGTCTAGAGGGAAACCATTTAGAGGTGAAAGTGGGATGTGGTTAAGATCTGGGAGAAACCATTTGATGATGGGTGAGGCAGGAGGACTTACGTACGTGAGGGTGAATGAACTACAGAAGGTACAAAGATTAGCACTTTTCATAAACATTGAAACCTGGTGGCTGCCGTTCAAATGGAAAATGTGCCCAAATAGAAGAGACTGCTCATGAACTAATGACACGTTTTCAATGATGAGGCCAAAGATGTTCCATTTTAAGTTTAAAATATGACCCCCTGCAGCAGGAGCCGGTAGCCTGTCTTCTTAGCTCAGCCCTTTCCCAAAAGACATGGTTGTCTTGCCCCGAGCCTTAGTGTGCACTTTCTTACCCAGACATGTTAGCTTTACAGCAGCCAGAGAGGCTGCCCAGTTCTGCAGCCCTCATGCCTGGCAGCAAGAAGACAAACTGGGTGTGGGGAGACCTCTATCTACTTTGGGGAGGAGCCAGACCTGGCTCACCCTCTGTGACACCCCTGCATCCATCCCAAAACAAAAGGAAAGCCAAGCCTCAGCTACCAATAGCAGTGTCCACAGATGACCATGTCGGCATTTGCACAGTTCTGAGACAATAGGTGTTTCCACCTGTGCACTGGGAATCAATGAAAGTGGAACCAAGGCAAATCAGCTTAATGAAAGGATAATTTTTACTCTTTTAATGAGAAAGATCAACTGGTTAGCTTTACAGAGGTAAAGAGGCTACGATGTTCAAATCACCTACATTAGATTGCAAGTTTGGCAACTTTTAAATTCAGAGTTATCACTGTTTGCAATCAGAACCACAACCTTAGTGCAACAGTATATTTATTTTTTTTACAGTAATCTTGGTTGCCATACAAGAGATTTAAGGATTGGAAGAAAGTGCAAATTACAGGAGCTTGTTTTGTTTTGTTTTTAATTCAAAAAAGAATAAAAGCGCAAAAGTAACAATAACATAGGTAATGCTAACACGTTACAAAAACTATAGTGTGAAATATTTCTAAAAAACAAAAATTTTTTAATGGGGAAAAAAAATCAATATTTGTGGCCCACACAAAAAACGTCATTGCCAGATCACCTGGGTAATGCTTGCTTGCTCAATAACTCAGGAAAAAAAAAAAAAATCACCATTTTATTAAAGTACCACAAATGATTCACTTTGTGATATGTAAAGTTCGGCAAATCAACAGTCACATTTGAGTCATTTTTATATTATGTGTTAAATTAAAATTGCACAGACACCCTGGAGAAGGTATCTTGGCAGGTATACATAATTTACATCTTGAGAGATTTTGGTTTGTATACACAGTATTACAGAAACTAGGCATGTAAATTTAATTTATTTAAATTACAGTATATAACAAAAGTTGATCTTAAAACCTGGAATAATATTAACATGATCTTTATCTGAGCAGTTTAACATTTGTTCCACCACTAAAAAGGGTCATGGAATAGGGCCTGGTCCTAACATGTTCTGAGGGGAAGAAGAGTGGGTGGCAGTTTGAATGAGGAGCTATTGCTTTCTAGAGCAAAATCATCAAATGGAGTGAGACGTTCATCTTGGCAATGTGTATGTGTTTTGTTGGTCAGTGCAGGGTCTGATGGGTCCTGCTACTTTGCTATAATAAGAGTGTGAAAACTGTCTTATAGCAAATAATACTGATTGATGTTATCAGCTCTTTAGTCTTGTAGCCTGGTGCTCCTGGTTAGTCACATGGGGCTTGAAGTCTTAGGAAAGGGAATAACAATAGCCAGCTCTCACTGACTGGTTGTTCTGGAACTGTAAAGCCACCAGCTGGCGATTGGTTACAATCTGCCAGTGGTTTCCTTAACTCCCGTTCTACCTAGCGTTTACTGGCACTGTGCGTAGAGGTGACACTAACAGGAGGCAAAGACAAGAGCCACCTTGCAGTGGGAAGCTGATGGGATTTTGCAGTATTACCAAACGGAAGACAAATCGTGGCCAGACACCATTTTTACGTGTTCTGAACTGTCGGGCAGGCTCGGCAGGCGACTGAGTGTATCTTGGCTTCAAATTTCTTTAGAATAATAATCATATAATGGAAAAATGAAAGTACATGGAAGTACAGCACTTTAATATTCAAAGATAAAGACGGACATGCAGAAGGTTTTGGAACAGAGAGAGGAAGATCCAAAACTCAATTTCCAATTCAGGGGCTTATGGCTGGGATATTGTTTTGTGTGTGTGTGTGTGTGTTTTGGAGAAACTGCTGCATTGTGAGTGTAACCACTTTTGAAGAAATAGTTGACCTTCAGTGACGAAATTCTAGCAAAGATATAAAATATAACACAGCTCTGCTGGTTCAGATGAGTCCAAATAAGGTTGATTTAAAAAGGTCATACTTTTATAATTATTCCACAGAAATAGTATTATTAAATCACAAAAGTTGTTTTTCTTTAACTTTCTAGCACTGAAGTGGCACAAAGGCTGCCTAGTAGACCAGCCACTTTTTTTTTCCTTAAAATATTGTGCTTATAAACTACCTGTACAACTATTTAAACTTGCAGTAAAGAATTATTTTAAATTGCTAAATTTTACTCTTTATTCTAGAGCTGTTCCAGACCTAACCAGACACTTGATAGTGAGCATAAAGAAAAAGAAGGGAAAACAATTGTGTTTTTATAATTAGAGATGGGCTAGGCTAGTTCTGAAATCATAATAAAAGCCAAAAACCTGACATTCGAGTTTCTTCCAAATGTGAGAGAATGTGCTGGAAGCCTGGATGTTTTGCGGCCCATGTGCAGTGGTGACTTCCCTTGGAAATTAGAGGTATTGTTATGGGGAAGGGAGGCCAGACTCCAGGGGAAAAAAATGGGCAAGGCTCAAGAAAGCCTTGCCAGAGAGACCCCCTGCTTTGTCTCCATTGTCTGCTCTGTGCCTCACCCTGCGGCCACCTTCTCTTCTCCAGCAGGGGTCCTGCTGTACCCTGTGGGTTCTCAAAAAACCTGTTGTAGGACAAGCTGGTGGGGCTCTTGGACACTCAGAACAGGAAACCCCTGAAATGCTGCCCCTGGCCTCAGCCAAAGGGCTGCTCAGAGACGCTGACTTACCCTTGGCCAGGCTCACAAAGGAGGCTGCTGTCCCCACCCAGCTCCCGGCATGGAGAATGGCCTGGCCATCAGCAGCAAGTTCCACCACCAGCCTTGTGTCTTGTCCTTCATGTCGAAGGGAGTGCTCGCCTGCTCTGATCTTCGCAGAATTCAACGCACTTTTGATTTCAGACAGATTCTGAACAATGGGAGCCCCTCCCCAGTCCTGGATGGGCTCTCCTACCAGACAGCTGCTCTCAGCCTAGAGGGGACAGCCCAGGTGGCCGCACACTGGCTGCTGCCCATGGCCAGGCCTCCCCTCCTGCTTGGAATCGTGACTTTGTGCTTTGACTAACTCCACGTGACATCTGTTTGGCCACTTTGGAATTATGCTAACAGATTTGCAGAAATAAAGAAAGCAAGCTAAGCAAAGCTGGGCACGATCCCGTTTCAAACTTCCACCACTGCCAGGACCCTCATGGCTAAGAACCGTGACACATCACAGGAGGAGGCAGCTAAAGAATCTACAGGGAAAATGTTTTTCTACCTTTCAGGCCCGGAAGGGGCACTGGACAGACATCTGGGGGCGTCTCACTGCCAGCAAAGTACAGGAAAGAGAGGAGTGAGTGAGCGCGGAGTGCCGTCCCAGAGGCCTCAGGCTGAGGGGGGCCTGGGGGTGCGACAGCAGCTGGAGAGCAGAGCAGGGAGGTCTCAGGAGGTATCTGGAGTACATTGGCGTCTGCCTGTAAAAGCCAGGTCCCCGGGCTGATTGACGGGGAGTCTTGGCCCTGGCAAAGTGAGGTTACCTGCATGCTGGGAGGCAAGCTGTGAATCCCTTTCCAACTTAGAAGACTCCCTCCCCTTGTCCCGTTGGACAGAACAAGCCCAAGAAACCCACACGGAGAGCTGGGGAGTTTCAGGGCCTTCGCTCAGCCATGCCATGAACACGCTCAGCATTTCTTTGGGTACCAGGAGACAGACCCATGGACTGGGGCTGGTGCTCACAGACCCTGGTTGGCCATCCCAACATTTCACTATAAGCCCATCTCTACTTATAACAAGAAGTCTGTAAAGGTCCAGAGCAGCCACCCTTATCTGTCCAGCAGCTGTTTCAGAGCCCTTTCTATGTTCATTCTGTGTCCGACTCGAGTCACCCCAAGATCTATTAGGTCTTCCTTCTGAAGGTTTGGTAAGTGACTGCCATCAATCTCGTTGTCCATGAAGGTCTCTTTGTGTTCACCCAAGTTTAGACTTTCCAGCCAATCCGCCACGTCTGGTTTGGTCCACAGGTGGACAGGTTTAGTTGTAAAAGGCTTATTTGAGACTGGCTGTTGCAGTATCGAGGGAGATGGTGACCTGCTGCGTCCTGCTGGGTTCAAGCCAAACAGGTCCCCGGAAGGGGGCTGGCTGGGAAGGCTGAAGACATCGGAGAGGGTGGGTGAAGGAGAGGCAGCGGCAGCAGACAGAGGGGCAGGCAGGATCTCCTTGCTCATCTCTGTTGGTGAGACCACCGGACTTGGGGCATGTCTTGTTCCTGAGGTCCTGCTTTCGTAGTCCGGGGGCCGGCTCTGCAGGGTGATGGGCTGGGAGGTCCCAGGGCGAACAGTGAAGGTGACTGTCGTGCTCCGTGTACCTGAGACGGTGCTCATGACCTCCGGGCTTCTGAAACAGCAACAAGAGAGAAAACCATCACAGGCCAGGATGCAGATGGCCAAGGATGGGGGGCAGACACCTAGAGCACACAGGGGTGTCCAGGGGCAGCTGCGCTGGCAGTGAGCACAGGATTTGCCATGCCAGAGTCAGGACAGAGATGGGCAGGAGGCAGAGTTGGAGGAGACACCAGATCACACGGGCAGCCCACCTACCCACCCACCAGACCCCAGGCTGGAGATTGGACGGGGCTGCCTGCACCACAGTGAGGCCCAGAGCGAAGGCCTGCACCTGGTCGGGCATGTCTGGTGACATCAGCAGTACTTTGGGAGGAAGTGACACCTGTGGTCTCCATGTCAGCAAACTGAACAACTCCCTTGGGCAGAGACCTCTCTCTTAACTGCCTGTCAGGCCTTTGCCTTTGTGGCTTGAAAAGGCACCTCGAGGGCACTCAGGGTAACCTGGGGACAAGAGTGACCTGCCTGCTGTAGACGAGCCTGTGCCTGCTCCTCAGTGACCTGACCTGCACCAACGGCGGGCTCCTTGCAGGAGGAGCCGGTGTACTCAGGTGTCATTCGGCTCCACCGGAGGTGGTGTGAGGAGCTCAGGTCTCATGATCCTTCCCACAACTGAAAGGAGTCCTACCTGCTCTGGGGTTGAAGTGGGGACAGACTACTTGACTCTCGTAGGTTCAAGCCTACTGGCCCCAGTGAGGTGGCTGGGTGGCCCCTGAGGGGGCAGCCAACCCTTGGTGCCAGTGGCGTCTGCACTTCCCGCTCACCTACATGGAGCTGGTCTTTAGATAGGCCAGGGCCCATGGTGGACTTTCCAGCTGCACTCAGAGGAGGAGGACCAGTCCTTTGGGGCCTGGCTCATGCTTGTCCCTGCGGTCCCCAGGCTGAAGGCACAACCATCGTACTATGTGACAGAATCACAGCCACTGGGGAGTGACAAGGATAGAGGTGTCACTTGCCTTTTGGCTCATCCACATGAATGTGGATAGTAGTGTCCCCTTCTGGATCCGTCTTTAGGATCTGGACTTGAGGGGTGTTTTAAGTCCTGGCTCCACCAGCTGGCTTGTAGGTACATTTTCAGCCTGTGGGCCCCCATGTCTAAGATGGGCCCTCCCCCTCCTAAGTGGTGAGGCTGCGGGAAGACTGTTAGCTGCACAGGTGTGAAAAGGTCGGCTGCTGTGTTTGAGGGACAGCAGTGAGCCGGGGATGGCCCTGTCTACTGCTTTCTGGTCTGTCTTGTCTTTTGTGGCTGTTAGTTTCCTCTGCCACCGGTAAAACCACCTACTGTTATCTGGGTGCCTCTCAGCTGTGTGACACTTCCCTACTTGATGGTGGTCACTGATACTTCAGGTATGGAAGCAGCAGCAGATCTGAAGAGGGATGTATGTGGGGACTGTCATAGGAAGAAGCATTTCCAGAGGCAGATGGCTGCACACGAGGCCAGGGGCACTCATCTCGCACCCAGCTTTCACATGCAGTTTTCTGGAGGGCCAGGTGGCCAGGGTGGGGTGTGCTTCAATTAAGAACCAAGGAGGGGGTGTTGGCTCATGTTTGTACTGGCCACACCAAAAGGAGGCGGCGCACAGCGTCCCAGGTGGGACTCAGCCAGGCTCAGTTACTCAGAATTGATAGGGGCGAGCTGGGCTCTGGGCTTCTAGAACAGGGATTGGGCCTCACCCTCTAATAGGCCCAGGTGCTTGGGAGAGGTGGGCTGTGGCACAGCAAGGGTAAGAGGAGCTGCACACCTGGTGCTCAGGTAGAACCAGAAGCCCCACTCCAGTTCCAACCTGGGCAGCAGCTAAAAGTGGTAGGGAGCGCTGTGGCATACTCTTCAAGGTGGCCTGCCTCCTATCTGCCTCACAGTTGTGGGCACATCTGTTTTGGGGAAGGCTCGTTTGTTCCACTTCGATAAAATTAAGCCAAGATGGTTGAAGTAAAATCATGAGTAAGTGTAAAGCCACTGCAAACATGATCTGAGTTGCTCATTAGGGCCAAGGGCCTTTGAGGAAGAGGTTTTTTTGTAAAGTGGGTAAACATCCTATAAGACCCATTGCTCAGGTGCATAGTGCCCTGGAGTAACAAATATCCTGGTGTGCTTTCTCTAACAGTGACTTTGCGGGGTGACTGTGTGGTAACCTGTGCAATTGGGGAGTGACCTCCACTGGGGCAAGCTGACACCCAGGGGAAGAGCAACTGCTTTAAATCCAGCAGCACTTAGCAGCAGGCGCCTCGGAGCCAGAGGATGGGTGTCAGGCCGCTCTCCTCTGGAAATACTCTGACCATTCCCGGGTAGTTGGGACTTGTTTTAAAGGAAGGCTCTGAGGGGAGCTGTGTTTGTTGTTCAGAGCCGAGAGCAAGCTCTGCAAACACAGAGGGTGGGCAGCGGGAAGGACAGACAGCACACCAGAAGTCAAGAGCACTCCTGCAGGCGCACTTACTTCTGCTCAGCATGACCCTCTTCTGTCAACACCCATCATGGGAGCAAATGAAAATGACAAAACGGAACTGCTTGAGACAACACTGCAAAATTAACTAAAATTAAAAAAAAGGCACTTGTTTCGATGGATGGAATGCAAGCAATGGGCTATGCTGGCTGAAATGCTGCCCATGCTGGTCCCTTCCTGGCCAAGGACAGGTCAGTGGGCAGTCCTCGTAGCTGCCCGGAGAGGAAACCAACAGGGTACCACGTTCCTCTTTAGAACAGGACCGTCACGATCCTGCCTTCTCCCATCAGGGACTCTGACGGCACAGAAGAAAAGTGTCCAGGGACAGTTGTTAGGAAAGGGAAGACAGCACCATGGGAGTGACGGGGCCACCGCTCAAAGCCCTCTGGAATTGCTGGCACCCTGGCTGGGCGAGGTGCCCCTGCCTCAGAAGTGCAGGCCACTTGTTGTTCCTGCTGGGGGAGGGGCCCCTCAGGCCACAGCTTCGCTCTGAGTTTGTACCACCCGGGCAAAGCCCAGCAGCTGACAGTGGGGCCTCCGACTTGGCCCATGCGTGGGGCCAGCCCACACTCCTGCTGGATGGTACCGGAGAAAAGCAGCAACAGAGTTTGCGAGGCCGACTGAGGCCTGCCTGCCTGCCTCCTGGGTCTCTTGATTTGCTCCGGGTTAATCGCATTCATATTCTTTACCAGATCCTCCTGGTTGCCAAGATCATTATGTTGCTAGGCAACCACTGGGTTCCTTCCTGGGTGGAACACAGGAA
Source organism: Craseonycteris thonglongyai (assembly GCA_004027555.1). Taxonomy (NCBI): domain Eukaryota; kingdom Metazoa; phylum Chordata; class Mammalia; order Chiroptera; family Craseonycteridae; genus Craseonycteris; species Craseonycteris thonglongyai. Next base: position 66,046 of record PVKE010001017.1, on the reverse strand, counting down.
TCCGCTGCCCTGATTTAGACGTGCACACACACTCGTGCACACACCCTCTTGAATTATCACTCTCCATCCAGCCTTTTAAATCCAGTCCATTGGCAACATGAGAATTAGAACAAAAATGAGACGTAAGTGACATACTCAGAGACGCATTATTCCTCAGTCTGTCTGAGTTAACTGGGGCTGGGAGCTAATTTTTATGCAGCCTTGTCATTGTGTTTACCACCTCAGTTTGGCCCTTGAATGACAACCCAGTGTAGCCAGAGGCCAGCCGCTCAGTGACAATGCTCGATAGCCCACCCAGTTGGACTCCTGTTATTTTTTTTAATTGTTAAATTTATTGGGGTGACATTGGTAACAATTACGTAGGTTCCAGATGTACAATTCTACACTACATTGTCTATGTATTGTACTGTGTGCTCACCACCCAGTCAGTTCTCCCATCACCATGTATTTGATGCCTCCTCCCTCTTCCCTCAGGTAATCACTAAACTACTGTCCATGAGGTTTTGCTTGTTACTTTCAGTTTTATATTCCACCTATAAGTGAGGTCATGTATTTCTTGATTCTTTCAGTCTGACTTATTTTGCTTAATAAGATGTTTTCAAGGTCTGTCCATGTTGTCACAAATGGTTGTATTTCATCTTTTATTGCTAAGTATTCCATTGTGTAAATGTACCGCAACTTCTTTATCCAATCATCTATCAGAGGACATTTTGGTTGTTTCCACAAGTTGGCCACCGTGAACAGTGCTATGATGAACATTGGGGTACATATATCTTTGCAGATTAAGGTTTTCAGGTTTTTTGGGTAGATACCCAGAAGAGGGATTTCTGGGTCATATGGTAATTCCATTCCTAATTTTTTAAGGAATCTCCACACTGCCTTCCATAGTGGTTGTACCAGTTTACATTCCCACCAGCAGTGTATGAGGATTCCTTTATCTCCACCGCCTCTCCAGCACTTGTTATCCCTTGTCTTGTTGATGATATCCCTTGTCTTGTTGATGATAGCCATTCTAACAGGTGTGAGGTGATATCTCATTGTGGTTTTAATTTATAGTTCCCTAATAGTGAAGTTGAACTTTTTTTTTCATGTATCTGTTGGCGCTTTGTATGTATGTATTAATGGGAGAAGTATCTGTTCAGGCCCTCTGCCACCCATTTTTTAATTGGATTTTTGTTGTTGTTGAATTATACAAGTTCTTTATATATTTTAAAGATTGAATGATTTATATTTTTAGACAGAGAGAGAAGGGGGAGGACCCAGAGCAATCTCCATAGTTGCACGTCATTAGTTTTCTATGGCTGGGGGCCTCCCACACATAGGAAGCTCACCCCAGTGAGAAGCAAACTGGGGGAACGCATGAGTCTGCATGGGCTGGGGGTCTGGATTTGATCCTCAGACCCTGGGACTGCAAGATGTGTGCTCAGCCCACTGAGCCATCCTGGAGTCCCTAGTTATTTATATATTTTAGATACTAGCCTCTTACCTGAAGCATTGTTTGCATATATTTTCTCCCATTTGGATGGTTGCCTATTTGCTTTGTTGATGGTTTCCTTTGCTGTACAGAAGCTTTTCAGTTTAACATAGTCCCATTCACTTATTTTTGCTTTTATTTCCTTGCCTTCGAGGTCAAGTTCATAAAGTCCACTCTGAACCCAAGGTCTGTAAGTTTAGTACCGATGTTTTTTTCTATGCAGTTTATTGTTTTGGGTCTTAACGTGGAGGCATGTGATTCATTTAAAGTTAATTTTGGTATATGGTTGACAGTCGCCTTCCAGACTCAATCTTTTGCATGTGGTTTTCCATTGTCCCAACACTGTTTACTGACACTGTGTGTTTTTTCACTCCTTTGTTGTTAGTTACTGTAGTCTTTGTGGCAAACCCTTATCTCCAAACTGCCTCTTAAGTTAGATGGGCACTAGAGATGGTGGTGGTTGGGGGGGGGGGCAGGCATGAGTGGTCACCCAGGCCTGCTGCCACTGCTCCAGGTGAGGGCACCTTAGGGCTTCCATCTACCCAGCAGTCCTCACAGTCGTCCATGGGCTCTGCGCACCATGAGGGGCTCTGGTTTGTCTGCAGTCCCCAGGGCCTGGCCCATCTGGAGTTCATTAAGTAATGGTGTTCATTTAGTAACTGTTGAATGAATGATGGGTGGTTCTTATTAAGCTCATTTCCCAGATCAGGAGGTTAAGCCACCTGACCAGGTTAGAGCCAGGGCCAGCAGTGCCAATGATGCTCTCCCACTTGAATGTTCACATCCAAGTCCATCCAGAAGGTGCACAGTGTTCAGGGAGAGGTATTCACCCCTGATACACTTTTGCTGCGTGGTCCTAACATCCAGACTGGGAAGTGAGACTGTAAAAACTGGACTTGAAATTGGCCATTTGATGAACAAGGATAAAATGCTGTGGCTGGACTAGAGCAACCCCCTTCAGATATTACTCTACAAGAAAAAACACTGAAGGCAAATTTGACAATCCATCTCCAGTTTCATTCATGGACTTTACCATTTCCATCAGTGCCGGAAATGATAAAGTCACTGTGAGGCCTGAGGTCATGAAATGCCACTAAGCAGCTTCTGTTATCAAGTCAGTTTTGAAGACTATGTTCTGGACCAACTAGGCAAGAGATGATTTTTTTTAACCCAAATGTATTTTAAAATCAAGAGGCCCTCGGGATTATACCACAGAGAGGAGGTAGGTGCTGGAGGCACCGGCAGGGTGAGGTGGGGCCTCAGGGGCCGCTCAAGGCCGGAGAGTGACATTCTTGAGCACTGGCCCTGCTCCCACCTCCAGGCAGCCTGGGCCCCTGGGGACCCACAGGGTGACTGTCCTTCCTCCAAGACCATCTGTGCCTCTGAGATGTAGGACAGCCTCAAGTTACTGTGGACCAGAGTGGACCCTGGAGCGGAGGGTCCAGCCAATGCCACACCCTCTGGATGGAGCCCAAGGAAGGCCCCACATGCTTGGTCAGTGTCACTGCTCTGCTCCCAGAGAGGGTGAGAAGGAACATGGCTTTCCACATCCACGCACGTGCTGCCAAAGAATAGCTTTATCTTGCTGTGAGAACGGTGCCTCGTGTGCAGTCGTATGTAGCCCCTTAGGTTTGTGCGGAAATGTCTAAGTCAGGTGAGCTGCCATGTCTTTGGGTTCCTGCCATGTCTCCAGCATGAAGGGCCCTCCTACCCCCTCGTCTGTGCCTGAACCCTGCAGCAGCGGCTTCCCTCTGCTCAGTCTTCAGCATGGAAGCCCTTCTGGCCACTGCGCTCGGTGTTCCCTGGGCCTGGCTCTGCACAGCTGGTCCTCCTGTGTTTTGGGCCTGTTTAAACGTCACGTTCTTAAGGAGTGTTGCCTCCTTCCTGCACACAGTCAGCCTCACTTTTCCTTGTTCCTTTGTAGCTCTTGGCGTGCTTTGCGTTTGTCTTGTCATCTATTTCGTCCCATGGAAGGACAGACCCTGTATGGCTGTCCTGTGCTCACTGATGAATCCTGGAGATGGTATGGGGCCTGGCACACATGTGGCAGTCAGGAACTGTCTGCTGAGAAAAACCTGCTACCCAGCTTCCGAGGGCCCAGCCTCCTGGGCTGTGCACCTGTCCTATCACTGCCTGCACCCAGGCTGGGCACTGGGCTCCTGAGAGCAGCCCTATGCACTCAGAAGGCCATGGGCTGGTTGTCCATGTGGCTTCCCAGCTCTGTGCCTCTGGGGAAGGCATCCAGGGCCCTACAGTGGCCGAAGGCCATCGTGCCCATGAAAACTACACGTGTTGCAGATTACTGACCAAGGGCTTTGAAAAGAAGTCCTTGCAATTCTCGATGATGCCTGTACCCGCCTAATTGAATATGTTTCATGGACACCAACAGTTATCCTGGCTCTGTGCTTCCAAGGGAAGGGCTGGGGCCTGCGGAGAGCCAGGTCCTATGCTGGGGCCTCCAGCCAGCGGCACTGAGTGGGAGAAACAACCAGCTAGCTCATCACAGGACTTGCATTCCCCTCAAACCACAGCTTCCTTCACCTCTATCTAGTTTGATGCTTTCTTCAAAGATGAGATTGCTTCCTGGGAAAGCTAAGCTGGTGGCCCGTCTTGACCGGCGTTCCCAGGTCTGGCCTGAGGAGATGCCACCAACTTTACTGACTAACGAAAATAGCTCCATTGTCTGATTTCTGCCAACGCATCTGTAATCAAGACATCTCCAGACCTTGTGTCACCCCAATTTCCGGGAACAGCCGTTAGCAACAGAAGCTCATCATGGCAAGTTAATGTCCCCAGGTAAGCACTGATCCAATCACTCTTCCTCCCCATCCAACCCAGTTCTAGCAATGAGTAGATAGTCTTGCACCTCAGAATCGTTGAGAGAGAACCCAAGGGTCAAAGAAACTTTAAAAGCGGCAAATTCAGCTGTGCTTTCTGCCCACTAAGTGATAGACTAACTGTGAGCAACCCTAAAGAGCCCTTGTCTTGGGCAGCCAGAACCTCTTTTTAGGGGAATGGGATCTTTGCATTGTTGCTTGAGTGTTGGCCGTGACCTGGGCAGAACAGGGCAGCAGGGCCGGTGACCAAACTTGCCTATCAGCCATGTCCTCAGAGACCTCAGCCCTGTGGCTGTTAAGCGAGGGAGCTGCCCTCCAGGTTGCTTCTGGCCCAGTGAGAGGACAGGAGTGCAGCCTGATGGCTCCTGGGCACCTAACAACCGAGGGCCTGCGCTCTGACTTCCCGCTCACTCCGCTGCACAGTGGGAACTAAGGGCTGGTGTTTTTAAGGACAGAATGGACCAATGGTCTGTTCTTGGCAACTGAGCAAGGGTCAGAAATGGTCCTGCAGCTGCTCTCAAGGACCCAGCAGGACCCTGCCAGGTGACATCAGCTCTGAGGGCTGCTTACCTCAGGATTGCAGCGAAGTCCTAGGGACACGTGCAGCTTGGAGGCCCACTGCCCCAGAGCCCCCAGGAGCTTGTCCAGTTGGAAGAAGAGACAGGGAGAAATCCAGACACTGTTCTGAGAGGCCCTGGGTATGCCCCCTGCCATTCCTATCCCTTTCACATTCAGGCTTTGCTAATGAGAAGACATGCTGGCCAGAAAACCTTCACCTGTGCCGTGGACAAGCCACTTGGCCTGAAAAATGGGTCCACTCAGTACCCGCTCCCAGCTGTTGTAAAGATAAGTCACCGTGTGCACGCATTTTGTAAACCACGAAACACTTAAGGTAAAGCATCTTAACTGCTGTCCTGCCACATTGTAGCAACTAAACAAGTGTATTAATTACCTAATGACAAGGGGACAAACCGCCAGATTCTACGATTCCCCTGAGGCTTCTGAGTATGTGGTATTTGCAGGTATGTGTGTACACACAGCTACCAGGGACAGGGACTTTTATTAAAGACGTCCTCTTCAAGTGGACGTACTTGGGTGTCAGTTGGTGGGTGAGGCCTCTCTCCCCCTAGGCTGCCAGTCAGTATTTCTTTGATGAGCTTATTTACGTCCACACTGAAAGATCACTGAAGAAACTGGCCTCCTCCTGGCCTGTATCTCCCGACCCAGCCACTGCGCAATACAGCTGATTAACGGACTTTCATGCTGCATGTAATGCCTGTCCACAGGAGCATGAAGAGTCACTTGTCAGGGTGACGAGACCTGAGTGCAAACAACAGTGGGGGGACTACAAAATGGGGTGCACCATGGGTGAGATGGATGGTCATGGAGCCTGTTCTGGAGCGTGGCATCCTTGGCCTCCTGGTTGGGTTTAGATACGACCCCTCCTCGTCTACCTTTAGTCCCAGAAGCAATAACCCATGCTCTGCATGATGCTGGGGGTGGCTGACTCGGCACCACCGGACGCCTTCCACCCTGAATTTACTGGTGAAGCCACAGCCCAGCACCACCCAACCCTCAACCAGTGAGCGATGGGAGGAAAGGTGAAGAGCCTCACACACCTGCCACCTGCCACTCACTCACACCTGCACAGACCACCACGGCTGGGCTTGAAAACGGCCCGCTGGGTGGTCCCAGCCGCGATCTGGAGGATGTGGAACGGGCGAGAGCAGAGCTGTGCTCTGGAAGCCACGGCGGGGGCTGGCTCTGCACGGTGGCACTCAACCACGAGTCTGCACTTGGGAGCAGCCGTCCTGCAGGTGGGGTGAGGTCTGCTGCACCGGAGTCCAGAAGAGAAGTAAGACACGAAGAGGTTCCCTCTTCATGGCTGCTGTGGCTGCTCTGGGCATTTCCTGGTCATTCTGCCCAGACGGGACAGAGAGAGGCCCGGCGTGGAGAGCCTGCGTCTGACCAAGTGTGAGACTTACCTGGGAGCGAGGCCAGCCGGCTTGGTCCCTGTGGGTGCATCCAGTCCTTCCCCCGGCTTGGCCGATTTCTCTCGGTTCATTTGCTGCAGGATTGAGTTCAACTCACTGATCACATTTGCCTTTGGGCCTGAGAGAATGGGGCTCTTGACCTCCGAGATGTCACCCCACAACTTGGAGGTCCTTGGCTGGCTCCCCTTCATGGCCCCGGGCTGGGCACCGCCGGGTGGTGGTGGGGGTGCGGGAGGGGGGATGATGAAGCTGTCGGCATCCTCCTCCACAAGCGCGTCCTGGTGCAGCGCATTGCTCTTGTGAATGATGGGCTTCACCTTGGGCTTGGGTGGTACGGGCGGCTTGTCGACCATGAACGCTTGCCCATCTGCATAGACTGTACAGGTGTCCACACTCTCCCCGCCCTCGGAGGACAAGGTGGAGATGCTGGACACTGTGGAGATGGTGCTAGTGGTCTCGAGGTGGTGGTCACTGCTGCTCCGGCTGTCCACCTCCTCGATCCCCGAGTCCGTGACAGTGTCAAAGCTTTCGGGGGGTGGCACAAAGGGGGCAGGCAGACAGTTGGAGAGACTGGCCGGCTTCTTACCATCTGCAGAGTTGATGGGTTGGCTGGAGTTCAATGCAGGGGATGGGGAGGGGTCGTTTTTCTTCTGCTTGACCACGTCTGTGAGTGCCGGGATGGAAGCAACGCGGTCGTCAGGGATGTCGAAACTGTTTGCAAACTCCAGAGGAGGTGGCAATGGCTCTGTAAAAACAAACTCCTCGTCTAGGTCCACAGAGGCCAGAGGTGGGGGAGGGATGCGGAATGGCAAGATCACCGCCTCCTCCACGGAGCCCGCTGCCACCATGGTCCTGCTGGGTGTGGTGGCAGCGGGCACGGGGCCGGCGGAGATCTGTAAAGCACCTTCGGTTTGGGGAACACCTTCTGGCACCTCAGGAGGTGAGTTGTCCAGCTTTGTCTCCACGTCAGCCTTCTCATCCTCTTCCTCCAGGAAGCCTCCCGGCTTGGCAGCATCCACAGTGTGGACCATCAGCAGACCAGCCGACTTCTGCTGGGACGTGTCCAGGATGTTGATCAGCATGTTCTTCTTGTCATCGCCCTTCCAGTTCTTGCCCAGATCACTTTCGTACTTGTTCTCAGTTTCCTGCCGTCGCAGGGTCCCCCGTGTGTTCTGCCTTGTGCCCGGAGGGAAGCCAGGCTCCATGCTGGGCCGCATTTTGGTATCGATGTAGAGAGGTTTGTTGAGGTCGGCCTTGGGGGCCTCCCCCTTGGCGCCCTGCTGGGATTCCTTCATGGCTCGGTCCCTCGCAGAAAGTGCCAGGGCCAGTGGGGAGCTGGGGTCCAGCAGCCTCCCTGTGAGCGGGTGGACGTAGTTCTCGGGGCCAGCCATGTCGCTGCTCTTGGGGGGCACCGTAGTGCTGCTCTCGGTCCCCCTGGCTTTGGACGTGGAATTCAGTGGCCTACTGGCCTCACCTGGAGCTCCAGCCTCGCCACCACCCACAAAATGGCTCTCAGGCTCCCTGGGTGTTGCCCCAGGTGTTGTGGGTGACGACAGCTGCTCGGTGCCCTCCTTGCCAAAGCCGCCCTCCTCAGAGAACTTGGAGGGCCGCATTCGGGGGGTGGGTGGCTCCAGACCCACGTCCTCGTCCCCCAGGTCTGTGGAGAGGAAGGCCGGTGAGTTCCTCCTGGCTTCCAGCCGCTTTTCCCGGTCGCGCACAGCCCCGGCGATGGCAGCTGCGAAGGGGCTGCTGACGGTCAGGCCATCGTCTGGGCGCAGCTGGCCCGGGGGCTCCGAGGCCTGTGGGTCTGTCTCCACGCTGCTGCCCTGGCTGCTCTTCCCACTGCTGCTGGTGGAGGGTTCCTTGACAATGATGGTGGGGATGGCGATGGAGCACGTCTTCTCGGGGCTGTCCTCCACGTTGGACTGCTTCACCAACACGCCCTTCCGCCGCGCAGGCTTGGCCGGCACGTACACGGCTTTGCTCGCAATCTTGCCCACCTCCGAGTACGGGTTTTCGGGCATCTGGCCCCGCCGGCTACGGATGTTGGCTGGGGCCACGGTGGCGCGGCTGTACAGGTCGTCGGAGTCCAGCGAGTAGCGGTCCAGCTCCCTACGGTAGTACATACCCTTGTCCCTCAGCATGGTGGCCACAGTGTCAGAACGAGTCGCTGGGGACACCTTGGCAGTGTTCTGATTGAAGGCGGGCTTAATCGTCCCATAGACTCGTGGAGTCGGGGACTTGGGGCAGTTGTAGGCAGTGGGGGAAGGGGGTGGTGGGGATGGGGGTACAGACTGTGGAGGTGGGGGGATGTCCTCGGAGGTGTCCGGCATGGACAGGCTTCTGGTGAACTTCAGCATCGGAGGGGCCAGGAACTGCCGCTCTTCCTCCGTGATTCCTTCAAGGAGAAGACAGGGCCAGAGTGAATCACAAGTGCCCCCCACTAAGCGCCTAGGGTTGTGTGATGCTCTCTGCACCCCCACCAGCACTCATGAGGATTGTGTTCCTAGGACACAGCACAAGCCATAATGCACATGCCAGGAGGTGATGTGGCCCCTTGCAAAGCAAAAAAAGGAAAAACAAAGGAGGAAGACAGGCACTGGGATGCACTGAGTGCGCTGCTGACGGTGTGTGTGCTGCTCAGAGTGCTAAACAGCTGACCCCTGGGCTGCGTGCATGTGTGTGGGGACGGGGAGGCATCCCTTCTTTCAGGCTTGACTAGTGCCCCTGGGGGTGTGGTAAGGCCTGCCACCCTCCAGCCTGCTATGACCTGCGGTGGTCTCACCTGTGTGGCAGGAACTAGGCCACCTGAGGGCTGGAGGGTATGGGAGCTCTTTGGGCCCTCAGGAGAACACCAGGATTTGTGAGGGGAGGAAGCCCAAACCCTGGGTCCAAGCCTGGCTAATGTGGCATGAAGCCACATTGCGTTCCAGGACTGAGCTAATGCCACCCATGGACGGTAGATGGGAGAGTGTGCTAAGTGTCTGTGGTGGCGACAGTGGGTGTCCCGGCCTCATGGGCACCCCCAGTTTTCTATGTGTATGCTGAGCGGGTGAGACTTTCAGACTGTTCCTGACAGTCCAAGATATAAACACATCAACAGAACGCACTCCAGGAGAGGGGAAGTGACAGACACAGACAGGCGTGAGGCGTATGTGTGATGTCAGGCGCAGGCGCATGCAGGCTTTTCACAGGTGATGAAAGGAAGCACTTCAGAGCAGAAATGCTCCTAGCACCAACTACAGTAACTGATTCCAGTGACAGTTTCCACTCAATAAAGGTATTCTGAATCCAGCATACTCCTTGTGGAGGGCACTTTGGTATCATAAATACGGACGCTGAAGGCCCTCACTGACCACTTGCCACATGTTGTTGCCTCATAGTTATGTTCCCAAGCAGTAATGATTTCAAAATACACCTTATAGAGCAGGGGTCTCCAAACTTTTCAGCCCGAGGGCCGCATTAACTATCAAACAGCAGTTATATCATCTCATTGACTATGAACAGAAGTAGAAAAAGTAAGCGGCTGATCTTGGCAGGGTACACGTAAATTTCCGTAATTTTTTTCCGTAGATAGAAAGGTCTCCACGGGCTGGATGAGAGGGCGCGGCCCGCGGGCCGTAGTTTGGAGACCCCTGTTACAGAGTAAGCTGGGTTACGTTCAAATTACAGATTCCAAACAGTAGGTGCACTAACCTGATAGAAAGATTCTGCTGTCTGACAGGAGGAAATCAACTATTATTAATGAGTTAAAGAGCCAGCGACAGCACGGCAGCCCCACAATCACAGGTTGTATAGTTACTGCCTCAAACTAGTGACAGGGAAGCCACACCTCGAAGGCGAAGTGCTAGGAGGCATTTCCACAACACGCAGAGCAGTGTTCCGAGGGCGGACCAGGGTGGATGCCACACACACTCGTCTCCAAGTGGCAATGGGCCACTGGTGTTCAGCAGTGGCCTCACTGAGAGCTTACACACATGGTAAAGACAGCGCTGGGTCATCTCACAAAGGGAATGTCTGAGGGTTATGGTTATCCTGCCTGGTACAGTCAGTAGGGACCTGAGACATTAACAGGAGAGGTGACGACTTTTCTATGACACACAGTAAGGACAGGTTTATGAGAATTTTAAGTCCATGCCCCACCTATAAAAACGTGGCGGTGCCGGCAGCGCAGTGAGTGGGGACAGTGATGGAACCCACTCCACCTGTGTACTCTGACATGGAGGAGCTTCTTGGGCCCCCCCTCCCTCCTGCAGGGGCCCCACCCCTCAAGGTTTCTCAGGGACAGATTAGCTTGTAGGGTTGGAGAAGCCGCCTGGAGTCTGTGTCTAGTAGGTAGAATAGTTCTGGACCCTGAGCCATTCAGAGGCCTTTGGCAGGTTAGGCTGGGTACCCGCCCTCTTGGGCCTGGGGATGGCAGGGTGGGCACCACCAAGGGGCAACCTCTGCAGGGGTGACCATGCTTCTTACCTATTGATTTCTGCCTTCGCATCGTACCTCGAGGGAGGCCCAGGAACGGGCCCTTTGGGCTCCCGGGAACAGTGGGCGTCATCACCGCGATCCCCTGGCGCTCGTACATGGACTGTGAACAGAGGGCCTGGGGTGAGATGCACCTCCACGTGGCTTCCCACCGCACCCAGGGCTGCAGCGAGGCCCGGATCTCAACTGCATCTTGACAGCATGGGGTGTGTGACCCCAACACTACAGGGATGGCCATCTCCATGCATGCCTAGCCCTGCCACCAGGAGGCCCGCCCACTCCCCAGGCCCCAGCCACTCACATTCATGTCTGAGACGGATGGGAAGCAGCGGCTGGTGGGCCGCTGCTTGATGGTGGCCACCCTGGACTCCACGGCCATGCTCTCTGCCACCCGGGATGGCTTAGAGGCGGGGACTGTCTCCTCAGGCTTGTCTGCAATGTGAACACAATGGACACAGGTGTCAGTGCCTGGAGCTCCCAAAACAGTCGGGGGTGAGAAGCCCAGTCAGAAAATGCCAGAGCCCCTTGCATGTAACTACTCTGGCTTCAGGAATCGTGCAAGTGGGTGCTGGTCACCGCCTTGTGGAGCTGGCATGCTTCTCTCTGCCACATGCATTCACATTGACACGATCTTGCCCCTGAGACCCTAACCCCAGGAGAGGACACATGGACAAGACGGCCCTTAGCAACACTCCAGGCTTCCTGCCATCAGTGGCGTCATTGCATCCACACGGGGGCACTTAATGATGGTGTTAACTAAGCCAGTGCTCAGGATTTTTAACAGCTCAGAGGTGTGGCTCTGAGGAGGCCCAGTGGTGTCCAGCTGTGGGCAAGTCCCCCGTTTCCCCACAAGGAAAAGACCTCTAATTTCTTTGTGAAAAACAAAGCCTAGGATTACTAGTGATCTGTACAGACGGATACAATTTGTAACCCTTGCAGTGCTACCTTCTGCCTGTGTACTAGCGAGAAATGCGAAGGATAAAAAAACAAGCGTACGATTAGGTCTACGTTATGAGCCGATCTATCGGCCCACTGCACTAAAAGTGTTAAACACTGAAAAATAAGCTTGAGAACTACCCGACACCCTAGCCCTGGGGTGGCGAACCTTTTGGCGATTGAGTACCAAAGTTTATGAAGTAAGAGTATACTCGCTCGACTCACGTGCCAACCCATCGAGTGAGATAGAGGTATCGATTACTTTTATGTCTATAAGAGCATAAACAATTTTAATGCTATTCACAGCTCCAAGTGCTGAAATAATTGCTCCGCGTGCCACTTTGGGCATGCGTGCCATAGGTTCGCCACCCCTGCCCTAGCCATACCTGCAGTACATCGGAGGTCTAGGCTGCAGGACCCAACTCACTGAGACCACAGAACCAGAATCCTTGGTGGGCTGGGCTACCCTTCCTGCCAGGTGCCACTGGGTGAGCATGGCAGGAATACCCATTAGGACCTTGTGAGGCACAAGCACTCCCCTTGTCCCCAAGTCATCTAGAATTTTCCATCCTCAAGCCTGAGGACACCTAGGAAGCCCTGACCTGTTCCAGGGCCTGGTGACTCCCTGTGAAGCTCATGCCATGGAAAAGGGCCAGGCCACTGGGGTCTTGTCCAGACCCCCAGCTGTGAGGCTGATGGGCAGCAGAGGGGAGATAGCACAAGGGAGCACAATTATTTGTAACCCCGGAGGAGCCCCCCAGACCAGAGGTGCCAACAACAGGATCTGCGGGAGGGGGTGTGCCAGTTGAGGACTAGGCAGGGATCCCCCAGGGACCCCCAGAGCCTCAAGGGAGGCCCACAGGTAGGGTCTGATGGCCATGGAGGCAATGCCCTGGTCAACCCCTAACGAGAGCCTGGCCCCAGGCCTGGTCCTGTACTGGAGTTGGCAAACTCTGGCCCCAGGGCCATCTCTGTTCTCATTTGGTCCTATTAAAAGAAGGGAAGGAGACTGCAATGGATGATAGGTGACCCGCAAAGCCTACAACATGATCAGGTCTTTATGGAAAGTGCCTGCTGACCAGGGTCTGGACTGTTGTCCTGGTTCACCTGTTCATGAACCGCTGAATTGCTCAGGCAGAAGCACCCGGAAAGCACCTTGCCTTAACACATGTGGTTCTGGGACTGCAGCTCTCGTTTCTGCTGCCCCATCAGGGAATTGCTCAGAAGTACCCACCTCTTTGCTGTCACTCACAGTGGGGACACCTTCAGCTATGGTCACTATCCCCAGCTCCCCCCACCCCAACGACCCCGTCAGCCAGGGCTCACTCCCCTTGACTGCCACACAACTCAGTCCTCTCAGCAGTGGCTCAGGTGGCACTCAGCCTGCTTGACCAACCTGCCCCTGGAAGCCAGGCCCCTCGAACTAGCCGTTGGCCTTGCTTCAGCCGAATGCAGGGCAGAGAGTTGGTCTCTATGGTGCCATGAGCTTGGCCCTGGTTTGCGGGGTCTTTGTAACTTGGACCCACCTGGAAGGGGTGCCGCCACATTAGGGTCAGAGTGACTGGAGCCCAGGAAGACACCCTGGGAGGCAACGTCTGGGCAGGACACTCCGATTTGTGCCTGGTGTTAAGCCTCCCTGAGCTGATGGGGTTGGCTCACCCAAGGGCCCCGTGGGTGGCATCCCAGAGTGCTACCTGGGATCTCATGCCTAGAACCAGTGCCTGAGAGCAGTCCTGCAGACAGATGTGAGGACCGTGGTCCCAGCAGCAGTCATGAGCTACAGACTGCCCCCTGTGGGGAACTATGTCCTCTGGGAGGTGGTGGGTTTGTCAGGCACGGCTGGGTCTACATTTCTCTTGGGAACCAGAGCACACGGGTGCCCTGCCCATCACCAGTCCCCCAATGTGCCCAGTTGCCAGGGTAGGGCATGGAGAGGGAGGGACTCCCTGCAAAACAGCTTCAGAAAGGAGCACACACCATTGGCAGCACCAGACGTGGAGACAGGTGGCACTCGCAGTGGCAGTAGCCGCTGCTGCGGGCCCACCTGTGTCACCTCCCAGGAGGCAGCTGAGTGGTGGGGAGCGGCTGCTTCAAGCCCAGCCAGCAGTTCCTGGTCCTTGGGCTCTGATGAGTCTCCCACCTTCCCAGGCATGGGCCTTGGGGTGTGGCCAGAGGTGCTGATCCCACCACTGCTAGCCTGGGTCCTATTCACCCTCAGGCCCAAAAGCATGGGTCTGGGGACTAGAGGAGGTCCTTAGGAACACATAGGGACTAAATGAAGGGATTTTAGGGACGAGGACATGGAAACTCATGGGTCTTTGTCACCTGCCTACCATCACTAAGTGGGTGGAAGCTCCTATAATAGTTGGGACCGAAGGTTGTCTTCCTGTGCATCAGTTTCCTAGAATATCTGAGACTAAGTACCTCTGACCAGACAGTTTAGAGAGACATCCCTGAGGCCAGAATTCTGAAATCCAGGGCTCAGGAGCTCGATTCCTTCTGGAGGCTCAGGGAAGGGCCCTTCTTGCCTCCTCCAGCTTCCGGGAGCTCTGAGCATCCCTGGGCTCTGGTACATCCCTACAGCCTCTACTCATCTGGTCACATGGCCTCTGGTGTATCTCTTGCTTGTCTGTGTGTCCCTCTCCACCTCTGGTGAGGTCGCCCATCACTGGGTCAGGACGCGTCCTACTCCAGTGTGACCTCACTCTGATGACATCTGCAAAGACCTATTTCCAAATAAGGCTCCTTAAACAGGTTCTAGGTGGACGTGACCTTTGGGGGACACTGTTCAACCAGCACATCCATAAAGGCTCCATCTTCTGTTCCAAGCGGTCTTTCTAGAGGGTGATGGGTGCTCCTTGGGAGGTCAGGCCGGTCCTCTGGGAGAAGCAACATGACAGGTCCCTGGGCCCTGCTGCGTGCCCCCATAAGCACTGGGTGGGCCACGGCTGCTGGCCCCTTTGGGGTCTCCTGGCCCACACCTGCCTCAAGCTGGGGTCAGGGAACATGGGGAGGGGCTGTGTGATCACCTGTGCAGCCAGTTTTCCCTCATCGCCATAGGCCTGTCTGCTGTGTGGATCCTGCTGTGGGGACCATGACCCCTGCCCTCCTCTATCACAGTTTGGGGTGTCTAGCTGCTGGAAGCTCTCCTTGATGATGGGCTTCCCGGGCCAGTTTGTTACAGAGATGGGTCCTGGGGAGCCCACGGTGGGGTGCACAGAGGGGCCATTCCCACCCAGTGGAGGCTGGCCTTGGATGAAAGGGGTGTTCAGACAGAAGTCTAATCCCGGGAGCTTTCTGGGCCCTGGGTATCTGCCCCCTGGTTGACGGTGACCAATCCCAGAAAGCCCACTGTTGGGAGGCTCAGAAGTGCTGAGGAAAGGCCACCAGGGCCGGCTTGCACCTGGGGACACAGTCAGGGGCAGAAAGGAGGCGCCCCCACCATGGTGCTCGTGGACCCATACCCCACCTGTGGGACCACTGAGCAGGACTCTGCTTTGATGGTTTCGGTGCCTTCATGTTGGCACCCAGGACCGTGACTGCTCCCACCACCCCTCTGGGAAAGTGGTTTTGACTTGATGGTATTTTTTTCATTGCTGGGGTAGCAACCAAGTGAGAAACACCCCCAAATGTGGGTACTGCTAAAGGAGGAGCCTGAGTCTGTTGGGGATACATGAGGAACTTGTGTCTTTCACAGCACAGTGACTGCGGTCCTCCCACTCGTCAGCCCCGTCCTCGTGCTCCAGCTCCAGGGTGGCTCCTGCAGGCCTCCTAGAGAGCCAGGGGCTTCCTGGGAGCTACAAGGAGGCCAGCCTTGCACATGGCACAGTGGTCAGGGGTCCGGCCTTCCACCCACCAGCCAGGGCTCTGCGTGTCTGCACCCTAACCCGCAGCCACAGAAGCTGCAGACCCTGCAGGGCATGCCCCACTGCGACAGCCTGAGAGCCCTGTGGGCCTCAGTCACGAAGAGGAGACACGTCTCAGGGGTGGGGTGTGGGGGGTGGATTGCAGAACATGTTGGGTGGGGCCACAGATGAGAGGTATGAAGCAGACAAAACACACTGAAAGGGGACGCGTCCTGGGGCTGGGGCCCCTTCATAGGAGCCAGCACAGGGGAACACAATACAAAGTCACAGCACATTTGAGACGCCATGCCAACGGCCACAGAGGGTGTCTCTTCCATAGGGTGTGTGGGCAGGGGTTGGGAACAGACACGGGGCTCTCCCCTTACCCTTCTTCTTCCGGATGGAGGCTTGCAAACAGAAAGGGGAGCATGAGTCCCATGGTGGCAAGTGCTCACCGCGGGGCCCACCCAACCCTCGGCGCATGGGGCCCGGACGCAGGCAGGTGGGGCATTTGAAGAGCGGGATGTGCCAGCTATGGCATTGCGGGGACCTGGCCCTCGGGGACCTACCCTTTCCAACATGTATGTCCAGCTGGTTGACCCTGTCTATCCTTGGGCTTTCCTCTCACTTGGCCTTTGCCCCCAAAACACCCCACCAAGTGGAAAGTGGGTCCCCCAGGGCACGTGTGAGCTGAAGGCTGGTTCCCAACTAAGAAGGGCCCGCAAGGGGACAGGACCTGAGGAGGGCAGAGGACTTGAGGGCTGGTGCAGCACTTGCTGTCCAAGCCAACCCCGCTGGAGCCCCCTTTAAAGGGTGGGCTGCCTGCTGGTGCCTCAGGGGGCTCTGCAGGCCCCAAGAGAGCCAGCGTGGCCCACGTCATCTCGTTTAGAAGAGGACGTGCAGTGACTCAGTCACCCCGTCAGGTGCCACACCAGGCGCAGCGGGGCTAGGGTTTTCCTGGCGAGTCTTGCTTGGGCCAACAAGATGTGGTCAGTGAGGGGGCCCGCAGGAGGGGCTGGGGGAGCTGCTGGGCAGGCGGGGGTGGGGTGGGCAGTACATGGCCGCCGTGCTCCTTCCTAGGAGCCCTGGGCCTGGGCGCCGACCAGATCCCAGCCCCAGGACAGTGACTGAGAGGCGCTGGCCAGGAGGCGACCTGGGTAGGGAGGATGGTCTGTTGGCTCCATGTGCCCCGCCTGTACAGTGTGGGAGACCCCTCCCAGAGGAGCTGCAGGAGGAAGGGCCACCCCAAACTTTTTTGGGTGGTAGGGGAGGGGAGGGCCGAAAGTTCTCCCAGGAGCAACGGCCTAGCAAACACCTGCTAGGACGCATTCAGATTTCCATCCCCCTTGGGGCCGGCTGGGCCCGGTGGGTGTTGGACTCAGGGTGAGTGCCCCCTGGCCTGTCCCGTGTGGAGCTCATGGCTGCCCCAGCAGCCCTCCCGTGCTCAGCAGAACAGATTTTTCAGCCACTTGCTACCTCTATGCGGGTCAGTCATCCTCCAACAGTGTCCTTGGGCTCCATGGCAACCCCCCAACATGACATTTAACCACTGTCCCAGGCTCACACTGCCTGCGCACCAGGGCCATCCCTATTTCCAACAGCCACCACTGGCCACTGGACCCAGGGCCGTGCTGACTGCTCTAAAGAGTCTGTTCTCATGTACCTGACGGAGTCAGATAGTCAGAACCTATGTGCTCCTTGCAGACCTTTCGAGAAGGCGCCAGGAGCTCCCTAAACCTGGGGGGCAGCCTACCAGACCCGCCAACCCCCATTGCTATCATGGCAACCCCCAGGGCAGAGCTTGCTAGTCTTAGCCATGCCCACCGAGGTCTGCTCAGGGGGCTAGCAGGGGGACCTGCTTGGGGGACCCTGTGGGGCAGCTTACCTTTATCCACTAGTGAGAGGCCCAAAAATGCAAAACAAAACAATGTTAGATGAACCAAGAAGAGGCAGAGGCAGAAGTAGTAGCCCCACCCTGACGCCAGCAGGTGCCCGTATTGAGGCCAGCAAGCGCGGCCATGCTGTGGTTGGGGATGGGGTGTACGGGCGCAGGACGGGGGCGGCCAGCCCGGTCACTTACCAAGCTCCTCCAGCTCTGAGGTCATGGACTTGGAGCGCAGCGTGAGGGCCGTGGTTGGGGCGCGCTTTGGAGGCGGGGGAGCTGGAGGGCAGACAGGAGAGACCAAGGCTTGAGACTGCCCACCCCCGCCCCACCTTCCAGAACAGCCCGGGAGGAGGGCAGCATGGGGCCTGCGGTTTTTTGCCCGGAAGGCTGACAGGTAGGGGCTGTCCTGTTGGGCAGGGAGGCTGGCAATGGTCGCCCCACTGGCCCCCACGTGTCTGCAGGCGCCCGAGTGCGAAACTCAGGTGGACATGGACCCCTCGGCACTCAATTCCCCACCCACACCTGGCCCTCGGGGTCCCTGCATGCTCTCCGGCTGTGTGGCTGTGTGGGCCCGCGCCGGGGCACTGGGTGGGAAGTGTAGCACAAGCGCACCGGGTGGCTGCAGGAGCCTGCCGGGCCGCCAGGTGCTGAGGAAGGGTGGCCTCCACTTTGTCCTCCCTCCCCTATCACAGCAAGGACACGGGCCTCTCATCTGTGCTGATGCCCCTCAAGCAGCTCCTCCACACCTCCCACACCTTCAGGCTGCCCTGTCCCAGCTCTGGGCCCCTCTTTCAGGTCACCCTCCTGGCTGCGGGGGGCCTTGGCTCTCGCAAGCCTGGTGGAGGGCTCCTGGTGAGCTGGGTGGGCAGGACATACCCTTGTGCTTGGAGAACGCAGGGAGGCTGGGAGGACTGATGTGCTGCTCCAGCCTCTTCCCTGCCGAGGGGCTTGGGGGTGCCTCTGGCCTGCTCCCAGCTCCCCTCTGCAGCTCACTCAGCCTCACTGTCCCCCAGCTACAAGCTCCCTTAGAAAGAAGAGTCACTGTGGGGGACCAGCAAGCTCTGCAAACAGTGACCTCTTCTGTGGGCACAGCCTGAGTGCTGGGGGACCCGTCGCAGTGACCAAAGGACACTCAGCAGGAGCCCCGGCCCATGCCGAGCACAGCCCTTGCCTGAAGCCACCACTGCTCCATGGGTAGGCTCCATGGTCACCTCCTACCCTCCCTTCTGGCTGCTCTTTCTGCTTTCAGGGGGCCTGGGCCCCCCTAGTGGGAAGAGATGGACATACCTGAAAGCACCCAAGCACCCTCCCCCAGCCCCCCGGGGAGCAGGAGGGGCCGTGTGGGTCGGCACCTTTCTTCCTGGTGGTGTCATCCGGGTCCAGATTCCTAGTCACTGTGACCACCTTGAGCACGAGGTGGTTCCCTCCCTGGCGGATCATGTTCACCACCTGCCGGTGGCCGACCTTCACAACATTCTCGCTGTTCACCTGCAGGGAGACGGTGGGCCGTGAGAAAGGAGACCCAGCACCCCTCAAAGGAGCAAGGGCAGGCCACTGTCTTGTGATCTGTGTGGTTCTGGAACCCATGATGTCCTCCAGAGAATGGAAGGAAACCTCGGTGGAGGCCAAGGTGCTGTCCCTCTGGCTCAGGGCCTGTCCCACTGAGCCAGCAGGTACTCCCTTGGGCAGAACTGAGCAATGTTCTGGCTGCAGGTGCAAGAGAAAATGCCTGGTGGGAGATTTGCAGGGTCCCAGGCTGCACTGCATTCCCCGTTTTCACAGCCAGGAGGAAACATGACACTCAGCCGCTTTTCATGTAGTTTGGGAAAGCATATCACACTGACATTGGGGTGCCCATGGTCCTCTCCCACTCTGGAGGTCCAATAGGCATGAAGTGTGGCTGAGAAGGCGCCAGGAGCAGTGAGCCTGCCGCCCTGCTCTGGTGGGGGGCACTGTGCTGCAAGGACCCCACCCACACACACACTGCCTCTACCGCAGCATTGGGAGCTCCAGGCGCCTTTCAGATCCCCTTACTCTGGTGAATGCACAAGGCATAGACACAGAAATGGACCCAGGGTGACATACAACAGACATGAGGGGCTGGGCCTTGAACCCCAAACCCTAGCCCCTAAGCAGCTCATAATGCTCAGTCCAGATGCAGACCTGCTCTGTCCCCCATCGCACCCCCACCACTCAGAGTGATGACGATGGGCCAATGCCTGGAGCACCGAGACTGGGGAAGAGAGCTCCCCCTGAGACTCGCCTTCCTGGTCTCTGGCCCAGCCTGCATCTCTCCAGAGGCTCTGCCATTGGGGGGTGGGACTTTAGGGGCAGGGAGAGGCAACACCCAGGGAGGTGACAGCAGCAGCCCTGGAAGGGACTGTGTTTATGCAGAACCCCTCCCTCCCTGCCCTATCAGAAGTCACCTCTCCTGGTGGGGCCCTCACTGCACCACACAATGTCTTTCCAGGCGCCCCTATTTCTGCCACTGGACCCAGGTCCTGCTTCCCTCCTCTATCCCCCATTCCAGGGCTGATGGAGCCCTTCTGCAGGAAGAGGGGTGCCCTCCAGGACAGGGTGCCGGGGCAAGGGCCCCATTCCCACCTACCTCGCCTGAAAGGAGAATCTGCTTCGTGCATGTCCTGTCTGAGGAGTGCCAGAGGCTCCTCCATGGGCTGGGCAGGGGCAGATGGAAGTGACTCCCCTGATGCTTCCCCAACCCCATGAGGACAAGTGTGGCACCTGTCCCTGGACAGAGGATCAGCCTCTGCAGCCCACAGTGGACGACAGCCCAGGCAGAGCCTGCTCTGCCCACACCCTCACACTTGACCCATCCTTCATGCCAGTCTGAAATTCTCACCCTGCTTTACAAAGTGAGTAGGCTTTGGATGGAGTCTTTTCCCCAAAAGCAAGAAGCGTGCCAAGGTCAGAGCTGCAGGCTATGTGGGCTTTTGTGGATCAGCTGCCCGTGTGCAGGTGAGCACTATGACAGTGAGGGCGCAGGTGCCAACTGGCGTATGCTGTGAGGCCTATAAATATCCTCCCAGGGGAAGAACAGGTGAAGGTAGCACCGTGAATAGATGGCACTGAACGAGGGGAGATGGCAGCACTCAGCTCTGCTCCTCCCTGGTGTGCTGGGGATGCAGCAGCAGAGAGCAGGGCCCTGCTCTGAGTTTCCCAGCCTTTGAATAAACTTAAAATTCAGTTTAGCCTGCAGTGGGACTTTGGGGCCAGCTACTGTCCTTTCAACAGACATTTAAAAGCGCTCTTGTGGTGATGGAACCCTCTGAGACTGACTAGATGCTATTTCCTCAGCTGTCCAGGCTGGCATCTTGAATGCTCATGGGGTCCGCTGTCCCTCAAAAGACCTGCACCTACAACTGGGGCATGTTGCCAGTAAGCCAAATCCCTGGGCCCCTGGGATAAGGTGACCAGACATCCCGCTTTTGGAGGGACAGTCTCGATTTTTAACTATTTGTCCCACGTCCTGCGGTGTTTTAAAAGAGTCCCAATTTTTGGAAAGAATGCATGACAAGCTAGGGAACGGCGGGAGATAGACCAAAATTTTAATCAAGAACCCCCTCCCCCACGGTCAATGGTGTCCCGCTTTACCAATGTTAAAATCTGGTCACCTTACCCTGGGATCCCAGCCTTGCAGTAGAGAGAAACTGTTCACAAGTCACAGATCCAGTTCACTGTGCAAAAAAGAACCACTCCTCTGCGTGCATCGTCCTCACGTGCTGGCATGGAGCAAGTGTGGAGGAAGGCCGGTGAGGGCCAAGTGCTGACCGAGTGCCAGAACCACAGTATGGCCATACCTTTCTACGTAATTCTCTTCTTCCAGTCAAGTTATTTAAAGTATCAAACTTCTACATGCCCCATAGTTTAAAGAGATGGATTTGGGGAGGCTGGGATGGCTCAGCGCGTTAAGCGCCTCTTTTGCAACCCTGGGGACCAAGGATCAAATCCCGGTGCTGGCCCATGTGAACCCATGTGCTGAACTGGGGTGTGCTTCTCACGTGGGAAGCCCCCAGTTCGGTTCTAGCCTCCTCATTCAACCCCTGGCTCGAGGGGGCGTGCCTCCCATGCAGGAGGCCCCCAGCTGTGTGGAACAAAACCATATTGAAAACTGATGACGTGCAACTATGGAGCCTGCTCTGGGCCCTCCCACTTCTGTCTCTCTCTGTCTCTGTCAAAAAGAATAAAAAAAAAAAAAAAGAGAGTTGTACAAACCTTATTACAAAACCAACAGGATGCACCACCAAGCCCAGTCCGGCACTCCCATCCGGCACTCCCACAGCCTTCAGCCCATTCGTTGGGTTTCTAACACTGCATCCCTAAACATGCAGACACTGTTGCTACTTGGTGTTTGGATTTTAGATGCTATCTGCTGACACCACTATGGAAAATGATGACTTCATTCAAGGTTTTTCAGCAGTAGTACTACCATAGATTTGGACCAATTAATGTTTTGTTGGGAGTGGGCATTGTGGGGTGGTTAGCAGCATCCTGAGGTTCTACTCATTAGAGCAACACCCCCTTCCACCCAAGTGTGACAACCAAGAGTGTAACCAGACACTGCTAAATGTCCTATGGGAGGTCAAAAGTCACCCTCAGTTGAGAACCACTAATTTAGCTTTTCCTTTCATCCCGCCTCCCACCAAGTTTCCAATGCTTCCATCCTCCAGTTAGTAGAATGTTAGCTAGATCAACCTTCAGGGTTTACATCATGACTATGTAGTATCTATTCATAGCTAAACGACACAGTATACTATGATTACTTTGTCTTTCCCCATACATTTTGTTTTCCCTGGAGTGAAATAACCTCCTCTTGCTTGTTTATTGGTTTAATTTTCTATGTACTTACCGTATTTTCCGGCGTATAAGATGACCGGGCGTATAAGATGACCCCCTAATTTTACAGTTAAAACATAGGGTAGTCTTATACAGTGAATATAGGCCTAAACCTATGTTTTAACTGTAAAATTAGGGGGTCGTCTTATACGCCCGGTCGTCTTATACGCCGGAAAATACGGTAACAGTAATTCAAATCCAAACACTTCCTAATTATGTAAATCTCTTTTCCAAATCTTCAAGTACATTGGGTATTCTGCTGTTTGACTTCTTGAAGGAGTCAACACCGATGAGTCCTCTGCTTTGGACAGTAGGCTCCAGTCCCGTGTCCCCATTCCTATCACCCATGGGGTTTCTGCGGGTGCTTTCTCATGTTGGATCTCTTGACTCCAGGACCCCCATGAACATGTGTATATTTATTTGGTTCAAAACCTCCTTACTGGTAGAGGGTATTCTCTAGTAGCTTCCCAATAATGGGCATTTATGGCATTATTTTCTTTTTGAGACGCTGCTTATTTGAAAATTGCTTTATCTGCATACTTAAATGGTAGTTTGGCTGGGTATAAAATGTGCTGTCTGAAGATAAAGTAAGCACATAGTACTGACTCTTCTGTAGGTAACAACTATAAACTCTAGACAAAATATACCCCCACACTCCTAAACCCAAATAAACACAGTTCCCTTAAAGCTCTGGAGACAAGGCAGATTTTGGATGAGAGGGGAAAATTGGAAGCTTTGGGCCACAGACAGGGGGTGATAGAAAACTGCAGCCATTCTGGCTCGATGAATTGGGACAGAGCCAAAGGTGCCACAGTGAGGGGAGAATCCCAGAGCAGAGCAGAGCACTGGGAAAGAGATCACGTTGATGTCTACGCAACTGTGTATACACTAAAATCCTCTGGATCGCATACTTCAAGAGGTTGAATTTGATGGCATGTGAATTATGTTTCAATAAAGTCATGATTTAAAAGATCTTTAGGAAAGGAGCATTACCAGAAAGAGAGAGGAACATTCATAATTATCCAAGAGGTGATTCAAAAGGAGGGCACAACAGTCATTAACATTTATGCACCTGATAACAGAGCCTCAACATAATCAAGCAAAATCCGACAGAATTAAAGAGAGACAAGCAGTTGTGCAAACACAGCAGGAAGTTTTAACCCCTCTTCTCCAACTGATAGAGGACAGCTGCACAAAACATCAATAAAGACTCAGACAATCTGAGCAAGCACTTTGACCTGACACTTCCGCAACACTACACCCAATAACTCCAAGTGTACATGGAACGGTCACCAGAGCAGACGACATGCTAGGCCATGACATGCCAGGGTGGAAGTAACTTCCCTTTAAAAATGTGAAGGCTGTGCTTCATGTATTTCAGTTTCTGGGTATGTCAGTGGGAGATCTGGTATCACCTATGTTTTGACACTTTGTATGGAATCTTCTTCCCCTCCCTGCTGCCCAGCATCCACCAAACTGGAGAACCTGCTAGATACTCCCTTCACTCCAAGTTTTCTCAAATTTCCTGATGTGCACGGGTGTGGCTGCTTTGCTCTCTAGTACTGGGTACTCGTGAATTCTTTCCCACCAGAAAACCCATGTTCTTCAGTTTTAGAGAGTGTCCATCACTTAGACATTTCCTTTCTTTCATTTTTCTCCTCCAATTATCCTTATCTGGTATATGGTGGACCTTCTGGACTGGTCCTCTAATTTAACTATCTTTCATCTTCAAATGTCCACATCTTTCTCTTTCTAAGAGATTCTTTCCAATTTTATCTTTCA
The DNA here is from genome assembly GCA_004027555.1 of Craseonycteris thonglongyai. NCBI lineage: Eukaryota > Metazoa > Chordata > Mammalia > Chiroptera > Craseonycteridae > Craseonycteris > Craseonycteris thonglongyai. Next base: position 41,960 of record PVKE010001017.1, on the reverse strand, counting down.
ACCCATCTATCAAAATATTTGCATCTGCTATGATGTTTTTAAATTCAAGTGTTCTTGTTTGTTCTCTTTAGGAAAAGAGCATTCTGTTTTTCAAGGATGTAATCTCTTCTTTTGTCTCACTGAGCATATTGATAATATACTTTTGTAATCTGTTCCCTCCAGTTTTTCAGTATATTTGTTTTGGGCTCTTTCACACTGATTTCCTTCACCAGTGTCTGGCACTCCACGGTAGATAAGAATGACCTGAGAAGCTGCATTCTATCTCAGCCAGTTATTTTGTGAATACTTTACAAACTGATCCTAAACTTTAGATGGAGAGACCAACCACCCAAAATAGCCAACATATTATGAGGGAGATGAACAAAGTCAGACGACTGACATATCCAACTTCAAGACTTCCTAGGAAGCTACAGTAATCAAGTATTGGTGAAAGAATAGTCAAATAATAGCTCAATGGAACACAATAGCCCAGAAATAGACCCACACAAATATAGTCAACTGCTCTTTGACAAAGGAGCAAAGGCAATTCAGTGGAGAAAAGGTAGTCTTTACAACAAAGGGTGCTGGAAAAACAGGACACCCAAATGCAAAACACACACACACCATACCTTTTACAAAAAAATAGCCTAAACTAGATCATAGACCTAAATATAAAAGATGAAACTGTAAAGCTCCTAAAAATGTAAGAAAATCTAGGTGACAGTGAGTTTGGCAATGATTTCTTAGATACAACACCAAAAGTATGATCCATAAAAGAAAAAGTTGATAAACAGACTTCATTAAAATTAAACACTATGAAATATGCTATCAAGAGAATGATAGGACAAATTAAGGCCTGGGGGAAAATCGTCACAAAACATGTATCAAATAAACTGGCATCTAAAATAAAGGGTGTCCCAAAATTCACGCAAGATTTGAATTTTGCGTCATTTGTGCGGTAAAGTGTTGCCAACGAAAAAAAAAAGAGCGTGACAGCTGACAGTTCAGGGTTATTAAAAATGGAGTGCCACACGAAAGAACAACACATTTTCATTGTTGAGCAATGAAAAATTTACAATTTTTAATTATAAACCTGTGTTTTCTATCAAAATTACTTCTTGCGTGAATTTTGGGACATTCTTTATATACAGAACTGTTGAAACTCAACACAGAAAACTACCCAATTGAAAAACATGCAAAATATGTGAAATGACACCTCACTAAAGAAGACTTACAAGTGTCAAGTGAGCACACAAGAAGATGCTACATGTCCCAAGTCATTTGGGAATTGCAAACTAAAACCACAACATCTCGAACACACATGCTAGAATGGTCAGGCTCCAAATCACTGACATTGTCAAATGCTGGCCAGGATGTGGAGTGGAGCAACAGGAACGCTCATGCCTGGCTGGTGGGGATGCAAAATGGGACAGTTAGGAAGACAATGAATGTTTACGGCAGCCTTACTCCTAACTGTCAAAACTTGGACACAAGGAAGATGATTTTTCAATAGGTGAACAAACAAACTGTGGTTCATCTAGACAAAGAAATACTATTCAGTGATAAAAAGAAACAAGCTAAAAAGCCCCACGGCAACATGGAAGAAACTTGCTCAATGAAAGAAGCCAATCGGAAAAGGCCACATACTGTATGATGCCAACTATGTGACTTTGTGCAAAAGGCAGAACTATGGAGACAACAGAAAGACTGGTGGTTGCCGGGGTTGCTGGGGGAGGGGTGAACAGGTGGGGCACAGAGGATTTCTAGGGCAGTGAAAACTCTGTGTGACCCTCATGATGGGTACATGTCCTCAGACACCTGTCTAAACCCACAGAATGTATACCACCAAGAGTGACCCCTCACATAAATTGTGGGCTCTAGTTAATAATAATGTATCAGTATCGATTTATCAAGTGTGACAAATGCAGCACACCAATGAAAGGTGGTAAAAATAGGGGAAATGGTGGATGGGGAGGGTAAGGCACTAGATGGGAATGCTGTACTTGACACCTCCACACCCTAGACCTCCAGGATGCTCGTGAAGCAGAACCCAGCTTCCTGTTACCTTGCCCGAGCTTTGTAGTGAAAGATAAGCCTCACACTAAAAACAGCCACAACACCACCACGACACTTGAAAGGTAACTGCTTCCTCTTATCAACAAATGCCCTGCCACAGCTGCAATTCTCCCAGCTGTCTCCTGACTGTCCCCACTTTGGTTCATTGCACCCCTGAGCTGAATGAGCCCTATGCGTACACCTGGTTGTCTGTGCCTCAAGTCTTTTCAGTTTGCGGGGGTTTTGTGTGGACCCACCTCAGGAGCCCCGAATGTCTCTGTGTGACGTTATAACTTATTGGTGGGTTCAGGCACCACCAGTATGATCCATTCCACGTCAGCTTATCAGCCACCTGTGGTCACCACCAAGATCCTCTCTCTACCTCTTGGGGGCTATACAATGGTGACAGTCTACTTGTTCCTTTTCACTTAAGTTGGAATTATTTTTAAAGAGAAACTTTTCCTTCTGAAGTATTTGATTGCCCTGAGGTACAGTCTATATGAGAACAGAAGATAAATGCCTGCATCTTTCCTTTTATCAGTTTTCAGATTAATAGTCATTCCTTCAAAAGTGACCCATTCTTTAAAAAGTGTCATTATAAACCGTATTTGAGATGTTTGAATCCACTGCAGTGACTATTCTTTTAAAGATTTATTTTTATTGCTTTTGACAGAGGAAGAGAGGGGGGTGGAGGGGAGGGCCCGGAGCAGTCTTCATAGTTGTACATCACTTGTTTTCTCCAGTTTCACTCCACAGGTGGGCACTGGGTTGTGCAGGGCAGGAACTGGGCAGGGGTCTCCCATATGGGAAGCATACCCTGGGGAGAACCGAACTGGGGGCACACCCCAGTTCAGCATATGGGTCAATCCTAGGACCCCAGGGCTACAACCTGCTGCACCATCTCAGCATCCCCTAGTCTTCTAAATGACCTTTTTATTTTAGAATAGTCTTAGATTCACAGAAGAATTGTGAAGATAGCATAAAAATGTCCATATATGCCACCCCCAATTTCCCCTATTACATATCTTATATTAAGATGGCATCTTGGTCACAATTAATGAACCATTACTGACATAAATGTGATTCTGTAGCGAACAAGCTGTTAGAGACTTGATTAAACATCCCCTAAGACGGCAGTGATGCCACGGTCTGGACAGGCTCCTCCGGGAGCCACCTTTCAGGGCAGTAAACCATGGACAAGGACAGTGGGCAGCAGTGATTTATGCAGATTTCCTTGGCTTCTGCCTGATGCCCTCGTCTGTCCCAGAACTCCCTCTAGGACACCCTGTTGCATTCCATCATTGTGTCTCCTTGGGCTCCTCGTGGCTGTGATGGCTTCTCTGTGGTTTTGATGACCTTGACAGCTGTGAGTACTACTATGAAGTACTTCCCTGTGGCCTGTCCCTTAACTGGGATGTTTTTCTCATGAGCAGACGGGGCTGGGGGTGTGGGGGGAGGACCACAGAGGCGAGGCGTCCCTCTCAGCCCATCGCCTCCACCTGCGAGTCAGACCGCTCCCCTGTCCAGGTCCTCTTGTTCTGCCCACACTGTCCTCTCCGGAAGGAAGTCATGATGGACAGGCAAATGCAGGGTGGGCAGTTATGACTGCTTCTGTGAGGGTAGAGCAGCTACATTTTAGGAGTTCTGCAGGGAGATTAGTCTCTTCTGTTTATGCAGTTGTTTATGTTAGTAGGACTCATGGACTTCATGTGTAACTTGGACTATAGCCCATTACTCTAGTTATCTTGTCACTCAAATGTCCCAGCTTTGGCCACTGGGGGCTGTCCCCATCCTTTGGTTTTGTCACCACTTCCTGACTTTCTGGCACCACTAGATGCTCTGGGCAGCTCTCCATTTTATGCCCCAACGGCCCACGCTGTTCAGTGGTGCCCCTTTATGCTCACCCCTGGGTCCTTGTCACGTGGTGGTACGGCTTCAGTACCTTCCCCAATTGCTGGGGGGCCAGACATAGTGGGCTCTTTGTGAGTTTTTATACTAATCATTTCTGCTGGCATTTACATCAGCAGGGTGTTTACTTCTTTGATTTTATATTTGTAGCTTTTTTTTTTGATAACTCAACATTAAATTTTTTGTGCCTGTACACATTAATTTTTTTTATTGGGGTAACACTGATTGATATCAATTACATTGTTTCCAGGTGTACGATTCTACATTACATTGTCTATACATCGCATTATGTGCTCACCACCCAGAATCAGCTCTATTTCCATCACCATACATTTGATGCCTCCTCTCTACACACACCCTCATCAGCTCTCCCACCCACCTCCCTCCTTAACCTTAGGTAACCACTAAACTATTGACTGTGTCCATGAGGTTTTGTTTCTGTTACTTTCAGTTTTATATTCCACTTGTGAGTGAGGTCTTATATTTCTGTATTCTTTCAGTCTGACTTATTTCACTTAATAAGATGTTTTCAAGGTCCATCCATATTGTCACAAATGGCTGTTATTTCATCTTTTCTTATTGCTGAGTAGTATTCCATTGTGTAAATGTACCACAGCTTCTTTATCCAGTCATCTATCAGAGGACACTTTGGTTGTTTCCATGACTTGGCCACCATGAACAGTGCTGCGATGAACACTGGGGTACATATATCTTTGCAGATTAAGGTTTTCAGGTTTTTTGGGCAGATACCCAGGAGAGGGATTGCTGGGTCGTATGATAATTCCATTCCTAGTTTTTTGATGAATCTCCACACTGCCTTCCATAGTGGTTGTACCAATTTACATTCCCACCAGCAGTGTATGAGGGTTCCTTTTTCTCCACAGATTCTCCAGCACTTGCTATCCCTTGTCTTGTTGATTATAGCCATTCTAACAGGTGTAAGATGGTATCTCATTGTGATTTTGATTTGTATCTCCCTAATTGCTAGTGATGTTGAACATTTTTTCATGTATCTGTTGGCTGTTTGTATGTCTTCAGGAGAGAAGTGTCTGTTTAGGTCTTCTGCCCATTTTTTAATTGGATCATTTGGTGTTTTGTTGTTGAGTTGTATGAGCTCTTTATATATTTTAGATATGAGCCCCTTATCAGAGGCTGTATCTCTTTTGTTTTGCTAAAAATCTGGGTTCTGAATGACTGACATTAAGATAATGTTTTTGCCCATCCTACTTATCTATCCATCATATGTAATTCGGTCATCTATCATTACAATCATTAGTTTCAGGCTAGAAACATCAATAGCATTACTAATAATGAATTACTTAAAAGAGCTTAAGATTTCTTTTAGGGATGTAGTGATATGCAAATTCTCATTTGAAATGTCTCTGTTAATGCAATTATTTTGTGCTAATGTTCATTTAAATTATTTTGGTTTTGATTTTTAGAGATCTAGAAAGTGTTGACTTAACTGTTTTATAATTATGTGAACTATTTACCTTCAAATATAGCCTACAATATTTATATGCAGAAAAGCCTTTCTTATACTGTACCCCATTCCCAAATCAACATTAAATTTTTGTGTGTGGATTATCCTTCAATTAAAAAGAAGTGAGCAAATACCTGTGTGTTTATGAATGTGTATAGTGAAAGTGTGTACATGTGCATGCATGTGTATACATGTCTGAGTGTGCATGTGAGTATATGTGCGTGCATGTGAGTATAGGTGCATGCACGTGCATGTCTGTATTTACGTGCCATGCACATCTGTGAGTGTGCATGTGAGTATACATGCATGCATGTCTGTGTGAGTGTACATGCACATGTGAGAGTGTGTACGCATGTGTGTGTCTGCCTTTTCTTGCCCCTGCTTTTTCTACTTAATGCCTGGAAACTGTGCCGAAGTAGCACTAAGCTGACCCTCCCTGTTGACCACAGCCCTGGTCCTGCACCTGGTGTGTCAGCTGTCCCCTCCTGGGGGCCTCGTGGAACCCCTGGTCTTTCACCATTAGACAGAGCAGTGGTGAGCAGCCACGTGCCCTTCCCATGTCCTTAGTGCATCTCTGGGGCATCTTCACATGAGCAGGCATACTGGCTCCCATACTCCTTACACAGGCCCGGCCCAGGAGCCCCCTACCTCCAGAGGGAGCCAGAGTGCGAGGCTGACCCCACAGCAGCCTACGTAGGAACCAGCTTCCCTGTCTCTAGTCCATGTGCCCTCAGGCTTCCCAGTTGTATGGCTGCCTCCTGCCTCCCGCCTGCTGCCCACTGTCCTTATCCATGGTTTACTGCCCTGACAGGTGGCTCCCGGAGAAGCCCGTCCAGACGCGTGGCATCACTGCCGTCTTAGGGGATGTTTAATCAAATCTCTAACAGCTTGTTCGCTACAGAAAAGGTGCACACGGACACAATGCAAAAGGTACTAAAGGGCAGATTACCACCACTGTGGCCCAGGTACTGCTGTCCCCATGGGCAGCCACTGTGCACGGGTTCTCATGTGTCCTTGGGAGTGGTGTGAATAGAGCACAAGCATGGCTTGTGAGAAATTCTGAGCTCATCTCCAACCCCGGTTCAGTCAAACCCTAATCTTATTCACCCTGCGGATTGGAAAGCTCTTTGATGGCGCACCTGTGCCAACAACTCACACCCTCCCAGGGACACAGGTCCCTGCAGACCGGGCACTCTGAGAGCCAGGCACCTCCCCCAGCTCCAGCTCCAGCTCCAGGGCCTGGGCCAGCCAAGGACAGGCTGGCTGGCCACCTGCTCACATTAAATTCTCTCATGGATGTCCTTCGTCTGCCCTTGTCACCAATGAGCATGGTATCCCCTCAGCCACTTATAGCTGTCAGAGGGGCAGAAAAGGCACTGTCCCCACCTCCAAATCAGCCCCTAGCTTGAACACAGCTGGTGGCATCAGGGCGCTTGGCCATTGACCAGACTCTCCAGAAACTTCCGCCATGGCCCCCAGGACCCCTTGACTTAAGCCTCCCAGAGGGGATACGGGTACCTGGCCTGAGCACCCGCCCTGGCCCCTTCCTTGGGAAACACACTGACAGGGGACTTGGTTTCAGGGCCCTGACCTGTGCTCACAGCCAGAGAAAGTTCCTACAGACACCTCTTCCCCTTCCCTTCCACCCATTAGCCATCCGTCCATCCATCTATCTGTCCAACCATCCATCATCCATCTACCCACCCATCCATCATCTATCCACTCATCCATCATCCATCCCCCTACCCACCCATCCATCTGTCCATACACTCATCCATTATCTGTATGTCTATCTACCTACCTACTATCATCTATCCATCTACCTATCTACCTCCCCTCCTATTCTCACATCTTCCCATCAATCCATCCACATCCACCCACTCACCTAACCTGCTCCCTGGCCCTTCTCATGTCTGGTAGGCCAGCTCTATTGGTGTGCTGCACTAGACAATGGGAAACACAGAACGCACAATGCCCTGTTTTTGAGGGGCACATAGCTGAGCAGGAAGATGTCCAACTAGGGGCCCTGGGCCCGCTGCAAGAGCTGCAGGAGGGTTGTCCCTCAGTGGGGCTATGGGGATTCCCTGTGTTCTGTCGGGAGATCCAGCTGGGCAGCTCGGGGTTGCTGCACAGCCAGGGGAGGACATGGGCACTGGCTGAGAACCTGAGGCGAGCCAGGTGAAGACTGGCCTGAGTCTGCAGACACACACTCCCTTGAGGGCCATGAGGACATGCGAAGCGCCCCCAGGCCTGGCCATCAGACATCACCACCCTGCTGGAGGGCCTGACCCAGGTCTCCTGGGCCCCTGGCCTCTGCCTGACTTGGTGCTGAGCTAGCCTCACATGGCCGGAAGCAGGGGGTGGGGGGTAGGCTGGGGGCTGGGCCAGCAGTAAGAGGCAGGGTGTGGCTGGGCTTGTCCGCTGCTGCTGCTTTTGTTAAAGTTCAGTCTGTTGGATGGCGCTGAACATGAGGCTTGGGCTAAAATAAAACCAGAGCTGCGTCAGCGTGTGGGCTGGCTCTGCAGGCTGGAGGCCGGCTCCATGGTGGCAGGGGGCTGGGGGCGAGGTGCTGCTGTGTGCTGGGCTGTCCCGCCCAGGCCCTGGGCTGTCCCCAAGAAGCCCCACTTCCACCTCCTAGGAGCCCGAGGGCAGAGAAGCCGGTCCCAAGCACAAAGTCCATGTGTCTGGTGGGCACAGGACCCACTCACTGCCTGTACTCAGTGTCTCCCATGACTGCCTGGGGTTCAGGCCTGCTATGAGTCTCAGGGTGGCATGGGGGCCACAGCCCCAATTCGCCTCTGCCTCCTGGTGCCAGGGAGCCAGGAAACATTCTCTTCCAAGGAGACAAACATGGCATTTGCTGAGAACCCCCTCTCCCGACCCGGTGCGGGCTCTGCGCTGTCCTTCAGCTAGAAGAGGGGCTTCCCTGAAGAGGAGGAGGGGCTGGGGCATCAGCCTCTTCTTTCCTCAGGGGCTCCCAAGCATTGGGGTTCTGGGGGACACAGTGTGAGAATGTCTGCCCCCCAGTAGTCCGGTGGGGCAGGCATTGCCAGGTGTGTAACCAATAGCTATCCTCCCAAGCTTCCCCTGCTGTAATCCTGATGCCGTTCACGGCAGCAGAGCACCCAGATTTTAAAATAAATCATTTCCTGGCCTCACGTGAAACTGTGGAGAGACACACAGCACAGTTTCAGCCAATGAGATGCAGATGGAAATCTCTGGGGAATTCCTAGGAAAGTCTGGCTTTTCTAAGGTGGGCGCCAATCTGTCACTTCCTCTGGCCTTCTTGCCTAGAATGTGGATGCTAAGGCTGGACCTCCAGCAGCCATCTTATGACAGTGAGGTGATGGCCATGAAAATTTAAGCTATTGGATCCCTGACCTGCTGAGCCAATGCTTACAGCTACTGATCACCCTGCTGGATTAAAGATCAAATAACCTATTTGTTTGAAAGCTGCTGTTCTCTCCACTTATCTCTGAGGTGGATGTCAGACCTCCTTTGTGATGCTGAGGAGGCGAGCAGAGCCTGCAGGTAACCCATGCCACCTGTCCATATGCTGCCCAACCCATGGTGCTTTGGTTTCTCATCAGCGATCATGGCCCCGTCCTGTGCCATGCTCCTCCCTGAGATGGGGGTGGGAGTGGCTCCCTGGGTCTCTTAGCACACACTAGTGCTGCCCCGAGTGGTTAACCAGATTCTTTATGTGTGTGCCCTCATCTCAGGAGCTGGCCACTCCTGCCATGGGGCCCCCACTTCTCCAGAGACCCAGGTGGCGCCTTTCACTGCTCGCCTGCAGCCGTCGAGGGCTGGGGCAGGTGGGCTCGAGCAGGTGGCCCCTCAGAGCTGCCCCTGGGCAGCCCCACTCTCCTGTGACAGCATCTGCTGAAAACCCACTACAGAGGTGGGGGTCCTAACCTCAGTGTCCTCCTGAGTGTGGCTTCATGATTGTCCCTCTCAAGGCAGCCCCCCCCCCCCAGCCAATGATGTTCCATGAGTAGCCTGTGTGCTATGCTTTTCCCTGGTATCACGCCCACGCCAGCTGGGGGCCCACAGTTCAGCACAGACCCCACAAGACTGCCCCACTTCTGACATCAAGCCCAAGCCACACATACTTGAACCTGACAGGCTGAGCATGGGGCTCCCACGACCCCCTTCTCAGGCTTAGTAATTTGCTAGGACAGTTCACAGAACTGAAGGAAGTGTTCTACTTATGATTATTAGTATATTTTAAAGGATATGACTAGGGAGCAAACCCTGAGGCTATCACTGCCCTAGTCCACCCCCAGTCTGCACCTGAACCCCAGGGCTGGTTCATGCCCAATCTTGAGCCCATCACCAAGGCCAAGGTCACCACAGCCCCTTCCCCACACAGCCAGTCTGACCCTGAGGAACGAAGATGGGACAAGGGGTGCACAACCTCTCATTTTAAGTTTGTAAGCAGAATTCTCAAAAACCATCCTCCATCTACATTGCTGTCCCTGATTTAGCCCCAAACACCTGGGTTATGATCATCATCACATTTCCACAATGTAATTTCCCTCCAGCTTGAGCCCTGGGTGCCAGCATCACAGTGTGGGCCCACTGCCTGGGTCCTGTACGTACCTCTTGTCTTTAGGTGATTCCTGCCTTAAATGCACTGGGCCACCCTTGCCCCCACAAGCAGCAGTGCGAACAGAACCCCCGTTCAGGGACGGCCATGGTGCTTTGTTCACGGCTCACTGTAAAATGCACATGTGCCCGCAGAGTGGATGGAGCTCCTGCACCCCCAGCATCACCTGGTGACCACGGGCACATGGGCACACTGGGGGCATGCACCTGTGCTTGTCCACCTGGCTCGTGGTGTGTAGGATGCTAAGTGCCAGGCAGGGGCTCTGGTTCTCCCGCTACAAACCTGACCAGATGGAAGCCCAGACTTGGGACCCTCATCAGTGCCGCCTGGAGGCTGGCAATGCAGCCGGGGGACCCCTAGTTCACCGCTGTGTCGCACACCTTCCCAGCACAGGGTGATGGGGGTGCACAGTGCTCCCTCCCGGGGTCTGCATGTTTATGTTGACAGCAGACAAAGGAATTCCAGGCAATGATGAGGTCATGTTTCGTGGGTAAAGAAGCCCAACAACAGGGTGGTCACAGGGACAGTGGCCTTGACGTCGGCCCTGGAGGCTAATGGGACCTGGGTGAGTAGGGAGGTGCGAAGGGCATGCCCAGGGTGCAGCCACCCTGTGGGGTCAGATGCATGCACAGGCGAGCAAATGGTGGGCTTCCCTGCGGGAAGGGGGTGCAACCCACTGGCAGTGCCTACAGGCCAGGCCAAGCCTCTGGAGCCTGTCCCTGGTTCTGGCCCAGGAGGCCCTGAGACGGCATCACTGATCTGCCCGTCTCCCCGCCGGGAGCACGTGAGCCCCCCCAGAGTGAATGTGGGCTGAGTCTCGGGCTTTAACACCAAGCTTGGGGAGATTTATAGCTCAGTTTAGCTCCTACATGTCCCACATCATGACGAGTAATTTATCAAATGCTTCAACTCAGAGCCAACAACTGAAAGATTAATCCCCAAAGCAGCGATTAACTCTCACAGGGGATCGGACGCCTCGTTTTCAAGGCGCTGTTCTCCAGATGTTCAAGCTCGGCCCAGAAGTCAACCGGTCACTTTCCCCTGGGCTGGCGCAGGTGGAGGCGGCTGTGGGAAGTGGGTGGCCCTGAACAGCCACCACAGCCCATCGCCAGGTGTTCGTTAAACCTGTGACTCCACGGCTCTCCAATGGGAGCGATGGCAGAGCGTGGACACTACTAGTGACATAGATGCATAAAGGCCCAGCAGGTCCAGTTTGGTGACCAGGGGCCCACCTGACCTCCACCTGGGCCCAGTCCCTAAAATCTGTGAGTGTCCTGGGAATGCTGTGACACAGCCCCACGGTCAGCGGCTGGAACCACGAACACCCCCTCACCCCCCATCCCCCGTGCCAGAGGCTGGGGGCCGAGACCCAGGTGTGGGCAGGGCTGGTTCTCGGAGGCCTCTCTCCTGGGCGTGTAGACAACCGTCCTCTCCCTGTGTCCCCACACGGTCGTCCCCTGTGCATGTCTGTGTCCTCATCTCCTCTTCCTATAAGAACCCCAGTCCTATGGGATCAGCACCCACCCTAGTGACCTACTTTTACCTTTATCTCCTCTGTAAAGATCCACCTGCAAACATAGTCACATTGCAAGGAACTGGGGGCTACGGTTTCAGCACATTAACTTGGGGAGATACATTTTATTCTCATGCTCAGCCTGAATGCTCACCCAAGCTCCTCTCCTTACTTTTATAGCCGGGCAGCAAGCCCCGTGACATGTGGGGAAGGAGAGGGGACTGGGGCCTGGACCCCTGGCTCTTTCACAAACAACTCTGTGAGCTTTGGTGAGACATGCCCCCTTGCTGTGGGAAACGAGTGAGCTAAACTGGACAATAAGAGAGGTTCCTTCTGCCTCCACACTCTTGGGTGTGAAGTGATTATCTGGTGGTGCTGGGCTCAGAGTCAGGACGCATGATGTGTCCCTGTGTTAGTTTCCCTGACTGCTAAACCCAACGCCCCAGTGAGTGAGAGCTGGGTCACATGGGCAGCTAGTTCCCCTCTGGGCGGGGTCCCGAGGGCAGCGGCTTGCTTCTAAGGCATGACTTGGGGCCCCAGGGGCTGTCACCTCAACACAGAACTTCTGGATTTGGGGCCTATCTGAATCCATGTGGTGGATGGGTGGAGAGTGTGGGGATGATGTGGAGGTTTAGAACAGGCCACATTCCCACTCTGTGGCCACAGCTTGGGCACAAAAGGCACACCTCACTGTGGGCACAGCATCTGGGTGGTAGCAGGCCAGGTGGACTGTGAGCCAGTGTGTGGCAGGAAAGTGCAATTTGAATAAAGCTGTGCATGAGAACCTACCAGTGAGGACCTGGGGACTGCCAGCTGCAGGAAGTCCCCGATGTGGGTGACAGCCTCACAGCAATTTCTCCTGGGGAGAGAAGCAGGTGGCATCAGCAGCCTGTGCCAGGACGCCAGGAGCTCCAAGGTCTGTGGGTGCCTCCCCCAGCTGACCGCAGCCTCCCCCTGTGGTCATTAGATTCACAGGCACCTCCATGACCGGCCAGCACTTCTAACTTGCCCCACTTTCCTCCTGGGACCTTGGCTCTGATGGGTCCAGAAGGAGCCTCCCTCTCAGACAGATGCGAAGACCAGGGTCACACTGATAACCACCCCAAGTAGCTCTGCAGCTGGTTCTGGAACGGCTTCCCTTTCCTGTCCTCTGGGTGACGGGCTCCCTGAGTCCTACTCGGTGCCACAAGGAAGAGCTTGAGGGTGTGTGCCTGATCACGTCTGACTTTAGTTAAGATTTTGGCACACTTGTAAGTATACAGAAAAATCGAGCAGAGTCCCCATATGCCCCTCCCCCCAGCGCCTGCAGATCCCCTTTATGCACATCTCCCTCTGGTGCTACATTTGTTACAATCGACCCACTGCTGACACATTATCATCAACTCAAGGCCACAATTTGCACAGGGTTCACTCTGGGCTCTGCACGTTCCGTGGGTTTGGACAGATGTATAAGGACGTGTACCCACCATGACGGTGTCACATAGAGTAGCTTCACTGCCCTAAGGAGCCTACCTACTCATCCCACCCCCATTTCTCCTCAATCCCTGAGACAACCTTCTCCACAGTTTAGCCTTTTCCAAAATGTCATGGATTGGAACCGCACAGCATGTGGTCTCTTCAGATGGGCTTCTTTCACTGGGTATTATGTACTCACACATCCTCTACATCTTTTTAGGGCTAGATAGCTCATTTCTTTTTACCACTTGAAAACGCTCCCTTGTCTGGAGGTCCCATACTGTCTATCCATTCCCCAACTAGGACATCTTGGTTGCGTCCACACTTTGGTGATTACGGATCAAGCTGCCTGCCACCAACACTCGTGTGGAACCTGATGCTCTTATCAGGGAGCCACGCAGTCAGTCTTGGCACCATGGCTGGGAGTCTCAGCTTCTGTATTTCAAGTGCTCAATGCCCTCAGGCACTGAACTGACCACTTCCCTCCTTCCCTCCATGTTCAGTGCCTGCCTTCTGCATGCAGCTCTGTCCCAGGGGCTGAAGACAGAGCAGCCAACTGGCCTCCGGCTCTCTTGTGAATCACAAACAAAAAGCATGCAAGCACACCTACTGTTACACACTGAATTCCCGAGCAAGGGCTGAACCAAGGACCATGAGCCCTCAAGTCCCTGCTCCTAACCCTGAAAGGAGGGGCTGGCATGGCAGGGGTTCCACGTGGACGCTTCTGGAAGCCTGCTCTGGAGGAGTAGTGGGTGACAGTGCCCTGGCCTGAGTGATTAGCTCTGGCTTCCAGGCACGATGTGGCCCTAGGGGCTGGTGCAGACGAGCTCTCCATGGAAGAGGCCAGGCCAGCAGCACCAATGGGTAGGGGCAGGTGAGGAGCCCTCCCTGCTTTAGAGCCACACCCACCCTGAGACCCCACATGCTCAGCCACTCCACTCATCATAGCTCTGAAAGACAAGCAGAAAGCCCCACATGCCCCTCCCCCCAGCAGGGACCCACCTGGAGCTAAGGTCCTCAGAGGCTCTGAAACACAGGGCCTGGGAAGCCCCAGGTGGACAAGCAACTTCCTGTGGTTCCCCTAGCTGACCAATGACTCCTGGGGAAGCAGAGCCCACCCTGGCTCAGCCCTGGCCAGGGCACTGGGCCCCTGACTGTGGGCAACCCCGGGGACAGCTCCCAGCTCCCACAATCCAGAGGTGCAGGCCAGCAGACGAGGGCACCGAGCTGGGGTCTGAGTCACTGCTGCTATCTGAACATGGTCCCCTCTCACAGTGACAGTCTTGGCAATATATTAAACACCAATTGAGAATAAATGCCATGAGGGACTCTGACCATCCCTCATCTTTGAAGCAAAGGAATGTCACATGGAGCTGGGAAATGAGGCGGGCTGGGCTCCACGCTCTCTGGCACTCACAATGCAGGGGCGCAGCTATCGCCATGAGGGCCTGGCCTTTCTGGAGTTCCCAGAGAGGCACTTCCGTGGAGAGACCTGCTGGGAGCCATCCCTAGGCCCCAATCTGGGGCTCAGGAGGCTTGGTCCTCACTGTATGCCTGGTCTTGCTGGCTCAGTGTCACTGGGGGACAGTTATTCTGCCCTGTGGACAATGGCAGGAGGGGGCTCCTGGTGGGCAGCAGGCTTCCCCTCCGACTGGCATCAGCTTTGCTCTGCACACGTGCCAGCACGGTACGGTGGATGCTTGTCACTGCCTTGAAGATGCCTCCTGGGTAGTGCTTCAGAGCTCAGATCCTGGCTCTGTCACCCTCAGCTCAGCAACCTTCTGTGCCTGGGTCCCTGCATCTGAGACAGGTAAACAATATCAGTGCCCCCTCACAAGGCTATGGGGTGGGTCTGTGAGAACCTTCAGGAAAGTACTTAGCCCAGGCTGAGCCCTTGGTCATGGCCTCCCTCCTTGGGGACCCCCGCAGTTCTGCAGTGAGCTGGGTTCTAGCTGGGCCTGGGGCCAGCACATCAAAGATGCAGACCATCCACCGCTGTCCTGGCGTGAGACAGGCAGAGACACGATGACAACACAGAGGGCCCAGGTTCCTGGAGGGTGTAAAGGTGACACAGGTAGACCGCATCCCCTCAGGTCTCGGCCTCCAGTCTGCATCTCAGTACAGACGAGCAGTGGCTTTTCTTAAGTGTAAAGGACTATTTTTAGATCAGTTTGAAGTTTACATGAAAATAGTGCAGCGAGTACAGCGAGTTCCCAAGCAGCACACCCTTTTCCTACCGAGAGTGACGCCACTGACACCCTGCCCTGCTTCTTGCTTCGCTCACCTAAAATCATTTCCATAGGAAACGACCCGCCATGCGGCCCTGCCTGGGGGCTCTGTGGGTTACCTAACACCCTCCCAGGACGCACCTGCCTCAGGTTTTTCAAAAGGGACTGATGAATTGTCCTCCAAAGGAGATGTGCCCACATCACCTCTCCCAAGTGTAAGACTGTCCCTTGCCTACCCCACTCCTGCTCAAGCGGAAGATCATCAGATGTATTAATAGAAAGAGCCTGAGACAGACAGGCTGTCTATGCTCCTGGGTCCTACACTGAGGGGCCCAGGATGTGTGGGGTCCTACAGGGACCCATGGACTCACATCAGCTGTAACTCTGTATAATAGCAACGAACAACCACAAAGAAAAACTTCAAACATGCCTGTGCCATACTTTCAAAACATGTGAAATAGTCAGGGGGAAAGGTGGCCAAAGATTAGCAAGACCTGTACCCTAAAAACACTGCCGTGGGCAGTGAGAGGCTTAGCCTGGCTCTTGTGCAAGACACAACACCATCTGTGGAGATGCCAGGGTCTCTCGAGTTGGTCGATACTCTATGGCATCAGTGCACCCCCATCCAGGTCCCCGCGGGCTTGCGGAGAAGAAGGCGAGCTGAGTGCTAAATTCAGGTGGAAAGGCAAACTGTGGAACAGAGCAAAGCTGAAGAAGAAACACAATCGGATGTCAAGACTCATGGAGCACCCAAGACAGCAGTGACAAGGCAGAGGAGTTGACAGCGGACCAGAAGGAGAGCTCAGAACCATGGACAGAAGAACCCATGGACAGAAGGAGAGCACTCGTGTTCCGGCCAAGTGCAAGGCCATGCAGGGGAACGAGGCTCTGTCGTGGTGTCCTGCTCTAATTTCTGCAACTGGGAGACTGAGTCCCCCCGTTTTCCTGGATAAGCCTGGCTAGTTTTTCAATTCTGTGATGTCCTCATAGACACACCTTCTGGTGCCATCATTTCCCCCATTCTCTTTCCTTCCTTCCCTCCCTCCCTCCCTCCTTTCAGTTGTTAAATTTATTGGAGTGACATTGGTTGGTAACAATTACATAGGTTCCAGGTGTACAATTCTACACTACATTATCGATGCATTGTGTTATATGCTCACCACCCAGAGTCATCAGCTCTTTCCATCACCACATATTTGATGCCCCCTTCCTACCCCAAACCCCCATTCTCTTTCCATTCCTGATCTTGATTGCTGGGACCGTCACTTCCTTTCTTCTGCTGACTTTGGCTTTAATTTGCTCTTCTGAGGGCTTCTGGGAATGGAAGCTGAGGGCACTGACTTGAGAGCTTTCTTTTTTCCTAACCGGGGCATTCAATTTCTACTTTGACCATTGCTTAGAACAGTATTAGGGGAAGCTGGGATGGCTCAGTGGGTTAAGCGCTCGCTTTGCAGCGCCGGGGACCGAGGATCGAGTCCCGGCCCCGGCCTGTGTGGAACCATGTGCTGAGCTGGGAGCTCCCCCAGTTCAGTTCTCTCTCTGTCTCTGTCTCTGTATCTCTCTCTCTCTCTGTCAAAAATAAATAAAAATATATTTAGGAGTAACATTTAAAAAAAAAACAAAAAAAACACTATTAATTCATTTCCAAACATCTGGGGATTTTCCAGAGATCTGTCTCTCACTGGTTTGTAATGAGTCACTGTGGTTAGAGCTCACATTTGTATGACATGAATAACTGAGTTTATTGAGACTCATTTTATGAACCACAATTGCCTTTATCTGGATGATGGTGCCAAGTGCACTTGAAAAGAAAGCACAGAGAGTTCTGTAAATGTCGATTAGGTCGAGCTGGTTGATGATGCTGTTTAGTTTTCTATTTGTTCTGACAGTCACTGAAAGAGGGATGTTGAACTGTGATTGTAACTGTCAGGTTTTGCTCCTGCGTTTTGAAACTCTGTTATTAGGCGCATACATGTTTAGGGTTCTTATATCCTTCCACAGAACTGCCCTTTCATCATCATGAAACAACCTTTTTTAATTCTGTCAACCATCTTTGTTCTGAAGTCCACTTTGTAC
This sequence comes from Craseonycteris thonglongyai, assembly GCA_004027555.1. Classification (NCBI taxonomy): domain Eukaryota; kingdom Metazoa; phylum Chordata; class Mammalia; order Chiroptera; family Craseonycteridae; genus Craseonycteris; species Craseonycteris thonglongyai. The sequence continues at coordinate 24,654 of PVKE010001017.1, read as the reverse complement.
TCACATTGGCATTCCAGTTTTCTTTTGATTAGTGTTAATGTGGTACGTTATCTTTTCCACCCTCTTTATTTTTAACATATTTGTGTCTTTATAACTGTGTTCCTTGGAGTCACGCATCTTGTTTTTTTTACCTGTTTGCCTAACATGAGAATTCTGCCTCTTAACTGAAGGAGTTTAATACCATTTACATTTAATGTGATTGTTGACATGATTAGGTTTGACTGTTTTTGCCCCCATTTCTGTTTTGTCTTATGTGTATTTGGCCCTCCTTCCCTTTTCTTCTTGTGATTGAGCATTTTAATGATTCCATTTTATCTCCTCTGTCAGCTTACTAGCTACAATTCTTTAATATAATAAACCTGTTATTATAGCAGCTGGGTTATGGTTTACAGCAGACATCCTTAACTTATAATCAAGTGATATTCTACCACTTCACATATAGCAAAAGAACTGCAACACTAGACTTCCATTCCCCCCTCCCAGGCTGTGTGATATTTTTAGTGTGTGCATTACCTTCCCATATGCTGTAATCCCCAAACTGTATGCTGTTTCTGTTTAAAGCCAATGACTTCTGCAGGGACCTGACTAGTCAGGCAACGTCCTCGCATGTTTATGCAGTCAGCATCTCTGAGGCTCCTGGCTCATGTCGCTCTCCTTTTCCCTGAAAGACGCTCATTACCATTTCTCACGGTGTGGCCTACTGGTGATGAAGTGCTGCAGACTTTGTATTATAGTTTGAAGAAGTCTCTATTTCACCTTCTTTTTTTTTGAAGTAGTCTCATTTTTCTCCCCTTTCAGTACTTCAGAGACATCTCTGCCATCTTCTCACATGCTTCCCACCATACTTGTCTCTGTTCTTCATAGGTAATGTATCACTTTCCCCCTCTGGTGGCTTTTAAGATTTTTATCTTTTGGGGGAAGCTGGGATGGCCCAGTGAGTTAAGCACTTGCTTTGCAGCCCTAGGGACAAAGGATCGAATCTTAGCCCTGACCCATGAGGACCCATATTCTGAACTGGGGTGTACTTCCCATGAGGGAGGCACCCAGCCCAGATCCTGCCATGTGTGGCCTCCACCCACCTGTGTGGAATGAAACCATGTAAAAACTGATGACATACAACTATGGAGACTGCTCTGGGCCCTCCCCTTCTCTCTGCCTCTGTCTATGTCAAAAACAATTAAAAAATAAATATTTGAAAAGATTTTTATCTTTTTTTTTTTTAAAAAGATTTATTTTTATTGTTTTTGACAGAGAGAGAGAGAGAGATACAAAGATAGAGACAGAGAGAAGGGGGAGGGCCCAGACAGTCTCCATAGTTGTACATCATTGGTTTTTCCACATAGTTTCGTTCCACAGGTGGGCACAGGGCTGCACAGGGCAGGAAATGGACCAGGGCCTCACCCTGGTGAGAACTGAACTGGGGGCACTCCCCAGTTCAGCATATGGGTCCACTCGGGCCGGGACCAGGATTCGATCCTCGGACCCCAGGGCTGCAAAGTGAGTGCTTAACCCACTGAGCCATCCCGGCTTCCCCTATTTTTATCTTTATCTCTGGTTTTGAGCAATCTGAAAACCATGTGCCTTGTATCATTTTCTTCCCAATGTGTCTTGGGCATGGGACCCACTGAGTTTCTTGGATCTGTAACTTTATAATTTACTTTAATTTTAGAAAAATCTCCACCATGATTTCTTTTAATGTTTTTTTCCTGCCTTACTCCCTACCACAATCATCTCCACTTTGGGGACTCATGTTAGATAACAGGTTGTCGGAAATTGTCCAACTGATGCTCTGTTTGTTTTTATTATTTAAAAAGTAATGATTCCTTTTCCTCTCTGTGTTTCCTTTGGGATAATTTCTAATGCTGCTTCTTCAAAGTCACCACTCTTCTCTTCTGCAACACCTGACCCTCCATTAATCCCATTGTGGGCACTTTTTATCCCTGGAAGTCTGATTTGAATCGAAGCTTTTTGTTTATTTATTTTTTTATTTTAAATTGTGATAAAATATATAACAAAATTTGACATCTTATGAAGTGTTATATAGTTCAGTGAGTTTTTAAAAAATACCTTCCATGTGTCTATTAACTTTTTGAGCTATGAAATACAGGTGGAATGATTCTTTAATATCCTTAATATTCTTTAGTATCCAACAGTGATACTTTAAAATCTGACACTGCTAATTCTGACGTCTGTGTCATCCCTGGTCAGTTTCAATCAGTGGATTATTCTCCTCTGTGAGTTGCACTTCCTCGTGTCTTTGCCCGTCTGCAGTTTCACAGCTCACTTTGCTGGGTGCCGGGTGCTTCTGCATCTCACAAACATCCCTGAGCTGTGTTCTGGGCACCAATTCCCTGGAGAGAGTCGGATTCTTTTGAGCCTTGGTGTTCAGATGTGTTAGGTAAGATGAGGGCCATGATCAGACTAGGGTAATGCTCCCCAGTGCGGAGGCCAGGCTCTCTGGGGGTCCTCCCCATGCTCCATAGTCAGGAGGGTTCTTTGTTCTGTTCTGTCTGGTAGGTGGGAGGAGGCAAGACCTCTCCATACTGTTAGTTCCAGACACCATTCTCTAATCCTCTGATGCTCCCTCTCCGGTGCTTGGGGGTTTGTGTGCACACACACACGTGCACACACATGCACGTATACAAACACACACACAAAAGTCCTCAAGGGGGCCGCTCTCCATGCAGTGGTTTCCTCCTGGGCGCCCCATGCTGCAAATCACAACTGCCATGTCTCCCCAGACTCTCAGCTCCATTTCTTCTACTCAGGGGCCTTCCAGGCTCTGCATGGCTCTGTCCCCCCATGCTGAGCCTGGGAACTCTTGATGACAGATGCTGGGGCAGCTGCCGGGCTCATCTCATGGGTTCCCTATCTTTCAGGGATCATGGTCATTTGTGGCCCAGTGCCCAGGATTAAAATCTATTGCTGCATTTCTTTTGTCTGAGTTTTTGTTGGTGCCTTTGGAAGGTCACCCCAGTCTTTGTTTTGCTATCAGTGGCCCCAAGTAGAAGTAGCAGAGGTGGGCATTTACAAAAAAAATCTCTAGGTTTCCTTTTTTCACAGAAAATTGCTAACATTAACAAAAGTGAAGAGGAGCACTAACTACAATGAACCCCACGGCCCCTCAGACGCCCACAATCACCCGCTCTGCAGTGCTATTCTTTCCTGGACAGGTCACATTGCCCTGCCTTCAGTCCACATGGCCTCGATTCTCCTGGGGCTGCTAGTAGCTGACCCCCCCAGTGGGAGTGGAAAAGTGACAGTGCCAGTGGTCCCAGGACAGGACAGGTCACCCCTGACTCCCAGCCTAAGGCCAAGAAGATTGTCACCACCCCAGGCTCACTGGGTGAGGTGGCTCCCACAGCCCGGACACCAGGATGAATACCAAGAGTAGCCACTTAGACTCAGGCGGAGGTCCATGGTCACAGTGGACAGAGAGAGGTGGTCACTGATCCCGAAAAGGAAGGAGGTGCTCCTGGCATGCTGAGCCCACGCAGGCCCCTCCCGCCAGCGTTCACACACAGCACACGCCCAGCGGCTCTTTCAGCTTACACAGACACGGGAGATCAGATGCGGGCCGTTAACAACTAATTCACTTAGTCTGGATTGTCACCACTTGGCAATCCTCTCTGCGGCCTCTCTGGAGACCTGTGGGGGCATCAATCTGAATAATTGATTTGAGCAGCAAGGCCTCAAGCCTTTCAAGTCCCTCATTAATTATCTGGACAGAAAGCTCTACTCAGCCACATGTCTGCTAACCACAATCAAAGAAACCCGCCTGCTGTCGACCGGATCCTCAGTACCGCTTTCTGTCACTGATGGCAGAATGCTTCTGGAATGCTCCGAGTACCTGCTGAGTGCCACTGCTGTCTGCAAGAGGTGCTGCCCTTCCCCCCACTTCACACACACTTGGCTGCAACTGAAGAAAAGCTGTTCTGCATGGTGCCTTTCATGGGGTGTGTCCCTCCAATTCATATGCTAAAGTCCTGACACTCAGAACCTCAAAATGGGACTGTATTTAGATTTGGTGGTGCCTGCTGGGGTGGCCCAGGCAGGCTCAGGTGCTGAGACCATGCCAGTGCTGGGCACCGTAGGGAGACTGCCTGAGCATTTTTCCAACCCAAGCAGCTTAACAAAAACGGCGGGCTGTTCAAACCAAAACTCAAGTGAGGAGAAAGGCCATGAAAGAGCAACCACGAGACAAGAGAGAGGGGTCCAGGTGGATAGCTTCTGGTGAACTGCAGGCTGGGGGTGCGTCCCAGGACATAGGGGCTGGAGCAGACCACTATGCTAAGGGGGTCAGAGACCTGCCAACAGGTGGCACCTAGAGACCAGCTTTCCTGACACTGCAGCTGCTGCCATTCACAAGGACCTGCCTCCTGGAGGTGGGAGTCCTGTGGGCGGAGCCATCTCCAGCCCCAGAATGGATCCTAACTTCCTCTTTGAAAATCCCCTGGCCATGAGCTTCAGGGGCAAACTCAGAAACAGGTAAGGGCCACGAAGGCAGCAGTGTGTCAGGGAAGCCGCCCTTCTCCCCTGGGCTCCATGCAAGCTCCTTGCTGGCAATGCTCAGTTCAGTAACCTAGAAAAAGTCCTCAAAGAGATTGTGAACAGCACATGTAATGGGTTCTTGAAGGCGGCTGAAAGCCGCAGAGCTCTGTGGGACTGAAACTTCTCATTCTGGGTAGAACCTTCTGCTGAAGAGCGCATACTCGAATTCCCCAGTGCTGGTGTGCCGTGAAGATAGCCACTGTTCCTGCCAGAGGGTGAACCCACTCAGCACCCTCCCAGGGTGGGCAGCACATTGCTGCCAGCCTGCCCACTTCTTCCAGGTAGAGAGGGGCTTGTTCTTTTCGGGGAGGCAGTGGGTCTCAGGCAGGGCAGGCTGGGTGTGAGCCATGGGGGAGGGGAAAAGGCAGGTTCTGGAGGCAAGTCAATCAAGCAGGGTGTGGCCTCAGGCTCAAGTTCATGCACCTTCCCTGGACAGCCCCTCCTTCTTCATTGGGGACTCCAGCTATTGACACCACACCCTGGCTGGTTACCAGCCATCTGGAAAGCCCGGCTGTGTGCCCAGAATGGAGCTGGATGAGGAGCATGGGCTGACATCCCCTAAGGGTGCTCTAAGCTGCCCTGACCTGCCCTTCCCCAGCTCGGGGAGCACACGGTGCACAGGCTCCATTGCCCCTAATCAACTTAGAGTTGACAGGTGGCACCACAGAACCAGGCCAGCCCTCACATCCCTGTTCTCTGAGCAGACATCCGTGCCAAGTGAGACGCAGGGCCAAGCGAAGCAGCCTATGACAGATGCCTGTGGGCTTCTGGGCGGTGGTGCCTGGAGTCTATGTCTGGGATTTCCTCTGCTGTCCCTCGGTTGGAACGTCCTCTCCCCTGGTTTTCAGGCACAGAGTGGCAGGAAATTTGGGTGGGACTGTGCAAGGGCACAGGAGGGGACTCCTGGGGGTGGGGGTCCCTACCTTTGGATGGGGTGGATGATGGGCTAACACAGGGATGAGACCCCCGGTGGTGACAATGATGACAGGGGCCTGAGTTCCGTTTGTCCAGAAGATCCACATCTCTCTTCCACTGGTAACTACAGAACTTTTCATTCTGTAGGCTCCCCATGTGGCCTCAGATACTGTCAATTATAGGGCACACCCTTTCTGGTCTTGGGAGCATCCATATGACCCAATCCTGGCCAATCAGAGCTTCCCATATCCCAGGTCACAGTGACTGATGTAGGGATGGTCATGTGACCCAAGTCAGGCCAATCAGAGCTTCCCATACCCCAGGTCACAGTGACTGATGTAGGGATGGTCACGTGATCCAAGTCAGGCCAATCAGAATCCTGCCTGGGTTTTTCTGCCGGATCTTCTGGGGGAGGTGGTCCCCTGTCTCTTCTGGGTTGGAATCCTGAGCAGGGAGGGCGTTTATCAGCAGTGGGAAAAGCCATCACTGGAAGGGTGGCGAGTCAACAAGGGGAGAGACAGAGATACAGAGATAAAGACACAGTGAGACAGAGAGAAATAGACATAAAGAGAGAAGAGGGACAGAGAGAAAGAGGCAGAACTAGACAAAGAGAGTAAGGAGAGAGCAAGAGAGGAGAGGGAGAGAGAGAGACAGGCATCCCCATAGATCTCTGCATTTGGCTGTGCATCTGGGGGACCAATACCCGAATTGTTTAGCTGTGTGCACGTTAGGTGCCAATTAAACTTCAGCTATTGGGTTGGACCTTACAAACAGCTGCTACCTGACTGTTTTCTGACCTATAAAAGTGACAAGTTTGTGTGGTCCCACTAAACAGTAAGAGGGGACTTCTTTCACATGCAGATGAAAAAGCCCCGAGTAAGAATGGACCCAGCTGGTGCTGGGTCAGCTGCACTGCCCAGCCCTTCCAAGCCCTTCCTTCTTTTAGATCTTAGGTGGGTTGTGAGGGGCCCAGAGTGCCCCTGTCCTTGATGATGTCCTTTTAAGCAACTGTATCTCAAATTCCTAATGGTAGACCTGCAGGTCCCAGAGACTCCCTGGGAAATGCTCTCTAGGTGGCCGTGGCTGTCATTAGCAGCCACAGTTGGGAGCACCCTCAGTGTGCTTCTGGGACCAGGACTCCTGCCCCATCACCAGCTCCCCATGGCGGTGTCTGCCTCTCCGCCCCCCCTCGCATTTCCTGTGGGCAGGGCTGGCTCTTGTGCTCAGCTGGAAGCCAGGGCAGCTGCACAGAGCTGGTAGAGTGCTGAGGCACCCAGTTTAGCCAAGGGTCTAGAGGATGTGGGGGTTCTGGGGTGTGAAGCAGGGCTGCTGAGGTGCCTCAGAAACCAGTGACTGGTCACCTGCAGGGCCCCACATCCACTGGGGCCTCCAATGTAGTTCCCTTTTTGGAGTTATCTGTGTGGTTACAAGGACAAAGACCCTGCTTGTCATGCAACTGAGGACACAGGTCCCATGACTGGATCCCAAGCCAGGGAGACAAGTGGAGAGGAGGAAAGAGGAAGCAAGAGAGGAGTGACAAGGAGGCCACTCCCCAAGTGTCCCCCACAACTTTCTAGTTCTGGCTTCACAGAGGACACACAGATGTCCAGGAAGCACATGGAAAGGCACACAGCATCATGAGTCATAAGAGAAATTCAAGTTCAAACCATGACAAGATCCCATGGCACACCGGTGGGAGTGTTCAGGGTACCTTCATGGGCACAGCTGAGAGGGTCATAGTCAGAGAGGGACATGTGACAATGACATGGGGGCTGGGGTGACACAGAGTCATGAGCCAAGAGTGCAGGTAGCCTCTAGAAGGTGGAGAAGATAAAGGATGGGTCCTCCCCAGAGCTTCTAGAAGGAACCAGCCCTGCAGATGCCTTGCATTTAGCCCCTTAAGACCCATTTTGGACTCCCTATGTCGAAAACTCCAAGATAATAAATGTGTGCTGTGTAAGGTGCTCCGTATGAGGTCATCTGTTACAGCCACCACAGGGACCTCAAACAGCGGTACGGTGACTCCCACAGAAGCAGAGTAGGACATGGCAGAGGGCTGACAGGTCTTGGCAGAGCAGCTGCACCCTTTTTAGTTGTTAAGAAGCAGGGCGTCAGGGCTGATGGGGGTGAGGCACTATGAGATTGTTCGCTTCCGCCTGTGCCCAAGTACCTCTCAACAGGCACGAGGCAGCGAGCACTCAGCCCTGCACTCTGAAACAGCCCAGATGCCCATGGGGCCACCAGCAGGCCATCCCCGGACATCCCCTCATTCTCGCAGACCCTCACCCACATCTGTCCTCCACCTTCAAACCGGAATCAAGCCACTGACATGCTGCTGATGACACGGCCTCACCTTGGGCAATCTGGGGTCTGCTTGCTGTCACCAGCAGGATAGGCGGGGAAGCAGGAACTGGAAAAGGAGGGAACAGGTCTCTGTCAGGACCACGGACGGCTCCTGGAGTGGCTCAGAGGCTGCAAGAGCCTTTCCCCACTCTCCAGACAGCATTTGTGTCCTGCCTCTGTCCCCACCCATGGCGCCTGGCCAGCTGTGTCCTCTCTGTGAACTCAATGCCCTGCTAGTCACAGAGCCTGACACATGTGGGGACCCTCTGGTCCTTCTGCCATCTATACATAACCGTCCTGGTCACATCCTCAGTGACGAAACCAGGGATGGAAGATGCTGAACCACAGACAGGAAGTGTCTGGATTAAGGACAAATGCAGGCTCACAGCATCCCTCTCCCATAGCAGAGTCATCCACAAGGACTCAGGTGAGGGGACAGTGGGGAAACTAGTTCCCGTTTTTGGAGGGCAGGAGAGGAAAAGCTCTCATGGTCACTGAAATCAAGTGCAACTGTGATCTGTTACTCCAAATAGGAAAGATATAACGAATATCAGTTATTCCACCAAGTTAGGAAAGGCTGCTGCCTTCCCCAGAGGCGGCATTTCTATCTGAAGAACACACTCTGCTTCACTTAAGGGTTGTTTGGGGCTTTATTTTTATGTATTTTATCTTTTTGTTTGTTTTGTTTTGTTTTATCAATAACTGACAACTATCTTAAGCTAATCGAGAAGGACACATTTGGGGACTAGCACCCAGGCCAGCACATTGCGCATCATGGAAGGAGCCTGTCTCCATTCTCACTTTGAGTTGTGTGACCCCTGGGAAGCCACTCAACCTCTCTGGGCTTCTATTTCATCTCTAGTCCTGATGTGGCAGGCAAGGCTGCAATGTAATGTCTGCCCCAGGCCTGGCCTGGTTGCTGCGTGGGGACAGACCCTTGGCCAGGTAGGTTCAGCCTCCCCTCCCAGCCAAAGAGCAGATGGAGATGGGAACCGTGTGTGTGTTATGTGTGTATGGCGGGGGGCTGCCTGCTTTGTGAGAGGCCTGGAGAGCCAAGAGCAGAACCGAGGAGGAAGCCCTGCCCACAGCCCTGCTGTAACTATGGGAAGGGCTTAGGGAAGAAGTCAGGAAAGAGGGCTGTCTACAACCCCCTCCCCCCACCAGCAGCAGCAGCATGGCCAGCATGCTGTCCCTCCAAGCCCTTCACTCCACAGTGCTGACCAATGGCCCCAGACCCAGTCAGTCTAGTAAAGTGTCTGCGCAGGACAGGGGGCATGGGGCGAAGTTCTGTCTGCTGAGACCCTCAGTGAGAGGACCCGCTCACTCCTCCTTTTCCCTGTCTTGGACCTCCATGTGCTCCATGCACATGCAGCAGATGTGTGACAGTACAGAGAGGAGCCCACCTAGGCCTGCTGATGTGGTGTGCCAGGGATGGCTGGAGGTGGGGCAAATGTGTCCCTGAACTTCCAGTTAGTCAGGCGTGACCCCTGAGTGACATATGTCCCAAGGACACCCAGTGTGGTGTCAGACACAGCATGTGGCTTCTGAGGCAGCGTGGGTCCCCTAAGGGGCCTCATCCAGCATCAGCCAGCAGAGGGATGCTCAGAAGTGCCACTGTGCATGCTGTGCAAGCATCTGGTGACCTTCAGGACCAGTGTGGGACCCTGTCCTCAGATAGTCCGAATTGGTGGGCTGGGAGGGGCCGGGGAGTGGGGTCTGTGTGTTAAATAAGCAGGACATACTTATTTAAATAAGTAGGAGATGCTCGGGGAACTGCTTACAGGGCTGGCTCATGCAGGTGCTCACTCTGCACAAGGGGACATGGCCAGGATGGGGTAAAGCCCACAGCCAGGAAGCGACCTGAGAGCCAGGGCTGGTGCCGGGTACGAACCCAGGTGGCTGGATGATGGGGACAGAGGAGAGATTGGGGGGGGGAGTCTGCCTGGTCCTGGGGGAGGGGTTAGTGGGCGTCCTGGAGACCAGGGGACTCCGTGTAGAGGGGACCCCCAAGTAGACTTGGGTGACCCAGCAGTGTCCCCCAAAATGAATCCAATGAGTGGGAGAAAGCCTTCTGGGCAGAAGGCGCCCCCAGGAGCCCGTGAGGGACAAGAGCCAGCTACTGCATCAGTACTCACAGCTGTTAGAGGTGGTAGTTGCACAGCAGTGTGGAAGCACAAAATGCCACTGCACTGTTCACTTTAAAATGATTAGTTTTCATTTCCACAGAATTTTTAAATGCAAACTTGTACAAATGGCGAGCAAGAAAGGCGGCAAGCCTGGGAGCCAATACACTCTGGAGGCCACACCTGGTGACTCTCATCTCACACTTTTGTTTTCCTGTGCGCCTGTGCCCTGCACTCCCACGGGCCATGTGTTCAAGGGTGCGAGAGGCTGAGCCTGAGGGAGGGGCCCGGATGCCACAGCTTTGGCCTCTGCAGCCTGGGGCTGCCCCCATCCTCCTACTGCCAAGGTGCCCAGTGCTCGCTCTATGTGAAGGCACAGGCAAAACTGCAGGCCGTCCTCACCCTGGCCCAAGACTGACCAGGAGGTCTTCCTGGTCCCTGCTGGCATGTGGGGGGCTGCAGCCTGGCCGCCCCTGAGGTCCTTGTTTCAGCTCTGTCCTCCCAGCTCCCTCACAGCCAGCTGAGTATGCTCTCAGTTGTTAAAAATATCCAGCACCATCTGCACTAACACGGAATTCAATACATTTATTTATAATGTGACTGAGGCTAGTTTAATGACGAGCTTTTATCTATGGGCTTCCGAGGTCCAGAGGAAGCTGAGATCACCCTGGGAAGCACCCAGTCTGGCTCAGGGCTCTGTCTCCCCTTGAGGCCACTTGCTCTGTGGCCCAACAGCCCCCGAACCACACCTCTGGGAAGGAGCCCAGTCTATACCCCAGAGTGAGGGCCAGGTGGAGCCACAGGCCCATCCTGGGCCAAGGGTGCCCCCGTAAGACATGTCCCCCCCAGAAGGTAGCTGCTGATGTAATTAGTTAAGCTGAGGTCACACTGGAGTAGGGTGGGTCCTAATCCAATGATGGTGTCCCTGTAAGAAGGGAAAACACAGTATACACAAAGGGAAGAAGACCATGTGATGACAGAGGCAGAGGTTGGGGTGATGTGGCCACAAGCCCAGCAACGCCTTCAGCCCCAAAAGCTGGAAAAGGCGATTTTGGAATTCCGGCTTGTAGACTGAGAGCAAATTTGTGTTGTTCTAAGCCTCCAATGTGGGGTCCCTTTTAGTGACGGCTGCCCCAGGGCCCTCACTCCCAGGTGTGTGTCCATCCCAGCATGCTCTGAGGAGAGCCTGGCACCTGGCAGGCACTCCCCACACATCCACACAAGGCCTGAGGGGGCATGGTGGGCTGAACTCTGCTGTCCTACGGGTCTTGTAGTGGGAGAACAGGCTCTGTATGAGGCCAGAAGCCTTTCAGAGCAAGCCGACCTGTCATGGAACAATTAATTCTAACCCCCAAATGTCTCCCAGAGGAAAAGAGAGAACACTCCCCAGTTTGTTTTGTGAGACTGCCCTAAGGTCAATTCTCAGATCAGAAAAGGATGTCTAAGAAAGGAAAATACAGGCAAATCTTGTTCATGAACTTAGATGCAAAATTCCTAAACAAAGTATTAGCAAATGGAATTTAGCAACATATTAAAAAGATTGCTAAACTCTAAGTTGAGTAATGCTAGGAACCTAAGACTGGTCTACTAGAAAAATGATTCAGGGAGGCCTTGTGTGGCCCCACCCACCCACCTGTGTGGAACGGAAACCATGTTGAAAACTAACAACATACAACTATGGAGACTCCTCTAGGCCCTCCCCCTTCCCTGTCTCTCGCACTCAGTCTCTGTCAAAAACAGTAAAATAAATCTTAAAGAAAAGAAAATCTATTTATGTAATTAATTAGCAAAGGAGAAACGCCACATGATTTACCCAAGTGGTATACACAAACCCTTGATAAAGGGTTTTCATATCTACTTGCAATTAAGTCAAAACCCCTCAGCACACTAGGGAGAGAAACAAATGCTTTAACCTAGTAAAACTGCTTGTCAAAAAACAAAACGAAACAAACAAACTTAGAGTCAAAAGAAATTTGGAAAGCATTTCTTTTAAGATCAGGAACAAGACAAGTTTGCCCATCATCACCATTTTATTCAACGTTTTATTGAAAGCAGGTCCTGGCTAGCAGAGAGGAAAAAAAAGAATACAAGATATGGAACCAACAGATAAAAAGATAACAACAATTCATTAGAGAATTTAGCAAGGTGGCTGGATTATAAAAATCAATACACCTAAGTCAGCTGATTTCTATATTCCATCAACAATCACCAAAAAGTAATTTTGAAAAATATACCATGAAACAACAAAAATTAAACTCCCTAGGGATAAATCTAAGGACATTGCAGAAGCTCTTGATGGTGATAATAAAGTGTGTTTAAGAGATAAAGACACCCTAAACAAATGGAGAAACAGATCCTGTTTTGGGCAGGATGATAGGACTGACTACAGTGTGTTAATTCTCTCCAAATAGGTCAGTTCTGGTCTAATCAAAATGCCAACAGGGCTGAGTGTGTGTATGTATGTGTGCGTGTGTGCGTGTATGTGTGTAACTTGACAATCTGATTTTAAAATGTATGTGGAAAAGTAAAGAGCTAAAAATACCATATTTTTTCCATGTATAAGACAATATTGTTGCCTAAAATTGTTAGGCCAAAAATCGGGGGTCATCTTATACATGGAAGTAACCTGTGTAATTGATTTTTTTCATGTTGGGTTAGAAAAGTAGAAGGTGTCTTCTACATGGAAAAATACGGAAGAACAAGGGGCGTGGAGGGGCCTTACTCAGGTGCAATTAAGACAGTGTTGCCACAGACAACAGCACCAGAGACAGGCCTGCACCCATGCGGCTGCCTGGCTGACGACTGAGCCACTGTCGTGGGACCTGGAGAAAGATGCCTCATTCCACGTGGTGGTGGCAGAAGCATGGGTCACCGACATGAGGACAGAATGAGATCTGACCCTACCTCACACCACACACACACAATAAAATGAATTCCTGAATTAAAGACGGACACATGAAAGGCAGCTTACTACATTCCTACAAAGTAACACTGGAAAATACCTTTATGACCTCTTGGTAGAAGAGGAGTTCTTAAGATACAAAAGAGCATAGATCCTATGCATTAGGCATTGGTGTTTATCCCATTTAGTGTGACTATCCTGACATCTGATGCACAAAAATCAATGTGCATGATTATATGGCGCCCTCCTGTCCACTCTAAGTCTTATAGAAGAATAATCCTTTGGGAAAATGTTCTTGTTTGGGGTGGCCCTGTCACATGGTCACATGGGCTCATATGCAGGAGTTGAGCTGGGTACAGCCTGGGGCACATCTCCGTGCCTGCCATGCTCTACACAACCAGGAAGGGCCCCAGGATAACCACTCATGTTTAGGCCAAACACTGAGCACCTGAATTCTCCTAATGCTGCAGGTCGTTTGCCCTTGGCTATTAGCACATTGGGACCAAAGAGCCCTGCCCAGCACAAACTCCCGCTGAGTTCTTAATGGCCCTCACCCTACACTGACCTTATTTTTACATAGCCATTTCCACTCCAATTAGTGCACAGTGAAAGCAAGGGTATATCAGGAACTTTTCCATATCAAACTTTCTCCCAAAGAGGTGGATGGAGGCAAGGGATACAAAACTGGTCTAATAGGTCCTGAAAAGATCAAGCCACAGGTGCAAATTTGCAACCCCTTTCATGATGTTTTCCTCCTGGGGTCAGAACAAAGGGAACCTGGGGAAATTTGATGGCAATCAGCCCCAAGATGGCAAGCAGGCAGGTAGGCTCTGGCTCATGGCCACTGCGGAAGCCGCGCTTGCAAGCCTGGCACCAAAGCCACATTCCTGCTTGGAACTGGGTTTAAGAGAAATGTGGCCATTACTTCAGGATGTCACCGCCTCCCACTTCCTCTGCAGGAAGCACAAAGCCATGCTGAGAAGATGCAAGATTTAAATAAGCCCTTGGAAATAATCGATTGTTTTTCCTTCCCTGAGATAAAAATATGCTGTGAGATATCATCATTCAGTAACTCTAGGTAAAAACCAACAGAAGGCCCACAAATAGACCACAGTAGGCTGGGACTGCTTCTCAGAGCTCCACTGCCAGAAAGTAATTAAGTCTAGTTACTTCCTGCCTCAGGGCCTTTGCATGTGCTGTTCTGATTTCTCCGAGTAGCCATCCCCGACCTTTTCCACCTAAGATACTCCTATCCACTAGGCAAATTGCCTGGGACCTTGTTAGAATGCAGAGTCAAGTGAGCAGGGGCTGGGTGGAGCTGAGCCCTGCATTTTTAACAGAATCCCGGGAGATGTCAAGGCTGCTTGGTGAAGCTATGCTTAGAGTTGGAGGTTCTAGAGCCCTGGCTGCTCCATCCTTCCCCCTAACCTGCTTGCAAACATTCTCATGCTGACCACACTGCACCTCAATTGCCCACGACACCCTGAATCCTTCCCCAGAATTGCTATGTCCTTAAGGGCCCAGGCCTGACCTTTTCTCTGACCCCCAGAACCCAGCGCAGGGCTAAGGGGAGCACAAGTGCAGAGTCTGGTGGAGCAGACAATGTCTTTTCCCAAGGTCTCAGGTGCTCCCCAGCCTGATCCCCATTACTGGGTCAGGCAGCAGCAGCAGGGACTTGCTGGAACAGAGGGGACTAGACAGCATCTCAGAATCTCAGAACAGCTTTGTTCCTAGAATGCTCTCATCCCTGGTGAGGATGTGGCTTAGCCTCTGCTCATGACTTCCTATCCACACCCAGAAGCCACCACGAGCTAGCAGACCAGGCACCTGGGTAGGGCTAGGGCTGGCAAGGAACAGAGCTGGAATCAGGGGGCACCCCAACCCACACAAGGACCTGAGGAACACCAGAGGGAGGCCATCTGCCAGGACACATCCAGCCTTATCCCCGGGCACCAATGGGACATGTATCCTCAAATCTGAAAAAAACTGACCCAGGCTCTGAGAGTCAGTCACTTGCCCTGGTCACATACCATGGGCCCTGGGATAGTTTCTTGGGTAAACTGGTTTCTGGGCTAAACTCTGGGCCAGGCCTCCCTGGAAGGTCAGAGGTGACCACCTGGCAGACGCTCAGGACCCAAGGACATGGTCACCATAGAAGCCCCTATGGGTGCTCTCTGTTTATGGTCAGCACTAGCTCCCTGGGCCCATTGATCCAAGGACTTTCCAGGAAAAGCCTGCAGCCACTGGGGGCCAAGCCAGTGGGCCTGGGAAAAGGCTGGCGGCCCCACATGCTCCCCTGGCCTGTCCAAGGGGAGCATGGTGACTGCATGCGCCCTGTCCCACAGGCCTGCTCGACCTGCCACCAGCACTGTGACCAGGCACTGGCTGGTTTGCTTTGTTTGGGAGCAGCAGCTCTGCTTGACTTCATGCTGCCAGCCCTGTGTGACGGTGCACATTGCTGATAGCGAGAGCCAGGATCAAGGGCAAGAGGCCAGGATGAGGTCAGCGTCCGGAGGGCTCCTCTCACCCTACTCCCTTAGAAAGAAGAATATTTTAAGTCCTGTCCTGGGGGTAGAGGGCCAGCATGAGCAGCTGCTGTTCTCCACTTAACTCTGATCAGAGAGGCTAAGTGACTCACCCAGGACCACACAAGGCAGGCAACACCAGGCCTCCTGACCACTCCCCACCACACTGTCCAAAGAAATAAAGGAAAATCTCCCCCGACAATGCTTCAGCTGGAAACCTAACATGTGAGGGTCTTTTTTGGCCTGTCTCTGTGAAAACCTCAGCTCTGGGGAGGGGTCCATGGACCTGGGCAGTTCTTCAAGCAGAGCTCTGTATGCCTGAGTATTGGGAGCCTCAGTGTGTGCATGCATCTGTAGAATGGGGGTGAGATAAGGGCCCTGTGGGATGGGCAGGCACGTGCCTAGCCTCAGTTCAGCAGCAGAGCCAGTGAGGGCTGCCTGCTTTCTCCCCTCAGTCAGCGACGGGCACCACTCCATACTAGCCTCTCCCTGCGGAACTCGGCTCCCTGCACAAACACTAGGCTGGGCATTCACCACAGGCTTGCAGAGACCTGCTTACCACTGGTCCCGTTTAATCTTGTCTACTTACAGCAGTCGATAGAGCTTGATCTCAAATTACAAGCCTCTCAGCTAAAAGGGTCTCTTACGCAAAACCTCACTCCCACAGCTATAAATAACCCTCCCAAAGCAGTCCCCGGAGCTCTCTGGAAGGATGCTGCATGGTTCTGAATAGAGAGACTGGAAACACAAGTGGATGCTAATTAATGTCACTGTGCAAAGAGAACGCTGTGGTCAGTGGGACTCAACTGAGAAAACCCCAAGAGGACACAGGAGGCTCATCCAGGAAAACGTGGCCAGGTCACATGACAGGCTGGGCACACAGAGGAAATTCTGGCTAGTGGGGGTTATGTTTGCTCACCTTACCCCCTGAGCAGGCAGCTGTCTGCTCATTCTCAGCCTCCCGTGCCCCAGGCAGAGGCATGGCTCAGTGTTTACCGAACACAGAGGAAGAAATGAAAGGACACTGGACCAATCATGAGGGCAGGGATTTTCCAAATGAAAGAAGAGAAATCTGAGGGACTGTGCTGCTGAGGAGGCAAGAGTTCCAGAAGGCTACTCCATCTATTCAGGCGTGAGAGCATAAGAGAGGTGCCAGCTCTATGGGCCATGGACACAGTGTGGCAGTTCATCACAGAGTTACCCCAGGATGGCATATTCTCATTAAGTTCATCACAGAGCTACCCCAGGACGATGCCATAGTTCTACTCCCAGGGGAATGTCCTCAAAAGAACTGGAAACAGGCGTCCAGTGACTTGTGCACATGTCCTCACAGCTGTACCCTCCACAGCAGCCCAGCACTGGAAACCCCTGAGGGACCCTCAGTGGCTGCATGGACACAGCAGATGTAGACTAGGCTCACAGGGGAATACTACTCAGCCCCCAAGAAGAAGGGAGCAGACACAGGGAGATTTCGACAACATTCTGTTCAGCGAGTGAAGCCAGACACACAGACTCCTGCAGTCTGACTCCAGGTACAGGAAATGTCCAGAATAGGCAAATCTACACAGACGAAAAGCTGACTGGCGGTTGCAGGGCTGGGGGAGGGAATACGAAGTGACTGCTGATGGGACAGGGTTTCCTTTTAAGGTGATGGGATGTTCTGGAGATAAAAAGTGGTGATGGCTACACCCACTTCATAACTGAATTGTTCACTTTAAGTGATTAAAATAGTAAATTGTATGTTTACATGTATTTTACCACAATTACAAAAAAAGTTATGGGACCAGCAAGGGCCTTAGAAGGGAGCTTTGGTGGCCTTTCCCTTGGGTCAGCAGGCCCCTCCTTAGATCTGGATGATGAATAGGCCCGCCTCTAACACAGTGGGCTCGCACACACTGTGGCATGACCCCCCTGCTGCACGAGGAATGACTTCATGTCCCAGCCATGCTAGGACGGCCTCTGCACAGGTCAGGGGTCTGCCCAGTGTCCGAAGTCTCCCCTATGACCTCAGGCCAGTCTCCTCCCCTCTCAGAGACTCAGGCTTCCCAGCTGCAAACCAGAAGCTTCCAACAGGCCTGGGACTTGTCCCTTTGTTCATCTGTCTCCTGGCCCCAAGGATAATGGTTTTCCAAGTAGGCTGCACTTGTGAAGTAGTAAGTTATCCCCCACTTTGTATTAATTAAAGTTAGAGCTGCTGATGGGCCCTAGTGCATGGGACAGGTCTAGAAACTTCCGAGGTAGCCGAGGGGATTCTAACCCAGAGCTTACTCATAAAAGGTGACCCTGTGCTGGCCTGCATAGGCTACCATGGTGACCCTTCCAGCTTCTTCAGGCTTTCTGAACATTTGGAGCAGCTCTCAGATCTCAGGAACAACATGTGAGGTCCCACACTAAGAATTACTGAAGTCTGTCCCAGTTTAAAACTCTGATTCTGAAAAACCAGCAGTCCTTGAAGAACCCTTTTGAGTACCCAATGAAGAGACTGAACTTGCTGCCATAGTGATTCGTAAGCGAACTGAGGGTTTCCTGATTTTTACAAGCCCAAACCCGCTTTCTCACAAAAGTGAAGCTTGCAAATCTGATGGGAACAGGGGCCTCAGCAAGAGAGCTCAGAGGTTCCCCAAAGTGCCACAGCCCCAGACTGGCACTAAAACAGTGCAGGGAAGGGCTCTCTGACAGGGGTCCCTCGTAGACAACTGACTAACGTTGCAAAAAGCAAGTTCACGGGAGCTCGTGGGCTTTGGCCCTGGTCTCCAAGGGAATAGGAAAGCAGGCCAGGGTGGTCCAGAGCAGCATCACCATCCCCCAGCTCAGCAGGTCCAACTGGAACCCTTGGCTGTTCCTCGCTTGTGTCTGTCTTCCCTGTGTTGGTCCCAGAGCCACTCTAGGGCACTTGGTCACCACTCCACCACCTGTATCCGTCCTTCATGGACACCCTGACTCCTGGGTTGTGTCTAGGGCAAAGCAACATAGGCGAGGGGCAGGACTCCGGGCCTGAGGGCCGTTTTTGCACTTGTTTATCTTCCCAGGCTTTATTTTGGTCCTACAGCAAACCGTGGTTTTGAAAAGGCTAAAAACACACGAAGGGTCCCACTGGCCAGGGGCAATACAGGAGGGTGTTCTGGGGGAGGTGTCATCTGAGAACCCTGCATTCCTTTAGCCTTTTAGGGAGAATTCCTAGGTAGCTGGGCACTGAAGATGGGTCTTCCAAGATGAATGAAGAGTTTAGAAAATTGTCTTCATTTCTACTGAAAATGGGGGAGGGGGCGGGGGAGGCAATTTTCTGTCCTTACACAGCCTTGTACATTGTCCCCTCACGTCCTGCCCTCTACTCCTGGTCCGCCCTCTACGGAGTCCCTCGGCCGGTGTTCTGGGCCTGCACGCTCATGCTTTTACTCCATGGTACCTCTGCATTGACGTGTGCGGCCGACAGTCATCAGCTGTCCCCCTGTTGGACAGTACACCTTGTATGAACACACCATAGCATCCCGATCCTCTCTCTTATTAACAGATTCTCGCGTTGTTTCCAATTTCTTGATAATGATGAGCAGAGCGCTAGGAACCTTCCCGTGCATGTCTCCTGGTGCACGTGTAAGTTTGTCAGTGGGGTGCGAGCACGAGTGAACTGCTGGCTCTTAACAGTGGCTGCATCTTCGATTGTAGTGGAAAATGGCAACTGTTTTCTGAAGAGGTTACATGTGGGGTCTTTGCGTATTTTTTTCTGAAAGGGCTCTGAAAGGCCTGGTTATGTGTGGCCGTGTTGGGGACTGAAATACATCCCCGAGAGATAATGAAGTCCCAACTACCAGTGCCTGTGCATTTGACCTTATTTGGAAACAGGGTTTTTGCAGATGAGATTAAGATGCAAGTTACAATGAGGCCACACTAGGTGGGCCCTAATTCCCAAATGACTGTGTTCTTCTAAGAGGGACATTTGGACACAAACATTGACAGAAGAACATGTGACGACAGAGGCAGGGACTGGAGTGATGTAGCCATAAACCAAGGAGGATCAAGGAGTGCAGAGGCCCCCCCCAAAGTGGGAGTTGGCAGGAGGGACCCCCATGAGCCTTAGTGGGAGCACGGCAGTGTGACACCTTGATCTTAGTTTTCCAGCATCCAGGACAATACATTTCTGTTGCTTTACTCCTCTCAGTTTGTGATCTTCCTACACAAGCAGTGTTCTGGGCCCTTCCCTGGCCCCAAGCCCCAACACACTCCTCAGAGGGCACTGCAGAAGGGCAGGGTGGGAAGGTGCTGGGCCCCAGTGCGTGCTGCCCCCCACCCCCCTTCCCCTGAGGCCCCCTTCCCAGACTCAGGCCCTTCAGTCTCTCACTGGGTGCAGTCACACGAAAGGGTCATTTTTTAGGTCAGAAGTGATTAAATATTGGCAGTTTGATAAAGTCCAACCTAGCAGATTGTTCCTGCTCCAACAACTTTTTATTGGGGCCCTGGGGAGCAAGCAGGAGGCCCTACCCTCTCCATAGTGGCAGACGGGTCCTTGGTGACCCCACATGGGGCCAAATGCCATCAGGGACCCGGGGACCACCGGCTTAGGAACACCTTGAGAGAAGGCCCTCCTCAGCCCAGGTGAGGGAGGCAAGCCAAGCAGAGAATATTCAAGTATTAGTGTAGGGTGACCAGACATCCCGCTTTTGGCGGGACAGTCCCGATTTTTAACAATTTGTCCTGTGTCCCGCGGCATTTTAAAAAAGTCCCGATTTTGGGAAAGAATGCATGACAAGCTAGGGAATGGCGGGAGATAGACCAAATTTTTAATCAAGAACCCGCCCCCCCAGTCAATGGTGTCCCGCTTTACCAATGTTAAAATCTGGTCACCTTATTTAGTGTCCAAAGTGAGAGGCTGGGTGTGCCCGGGAAATGGGTGCAGGGACGAGGAGGAGAGAAGGAGGACCAGGCCCCAGGGTAGGAGGGGCACTGTTTCCCACCGGCCCATGACTGGTATATCCCCACACTGAGCTCTGAGTCCTGGAAAAGTCCTTCCAGGTAAAGATGCCAGACCTGAGGAGGGGGAGGAGCCGGAGTGGGGGGGGGGGTGCTCAGACCCTACAGTGCAGACTGGGATGCACTTCCTGGGCCCAGGTGAGCTTCTGCCAAGCTGACCACCTAACTCAGCCCACAGGTGAGCAGTTGGCCTCCAAGGTGCCCACCTGCAGGCAAAGGTGATGTCACTGGTACCATCATGAAAGAAGGATGGCAAATGTCACCTGTAAAGGCCAGAGTTCAGGGTTGGAGCCGCGTATTTTTTCTCTCTGCTTACAACCATTTACAAATGTAAAAACCTTTCTCAGATCGCTGGGTGCATTAAAAGTCATGTGGGCCACTGGCTGTAGTCTGCCTAACTCGCTAGAAGGAAGAAACGTGAAAAAGCCCGAAGCGAGAACAGCCTGAGTCAGCACAGCTGCCAGAATACGGAGCTGATGGAGCAAGTTACACCTCTCCCTGTGACAATTAGGCTTTGGGTCTGGGCTCCCGGGGAAGGCGAAGGGAGCAGCAAGAACCTAGGACACAGTGGCCCTCACAGGTCTCCAGCAGCCATGCACCCTAGGGTGAGTTCAGAGTGAGGGCAGAGAACAGGAGGGTGGCAGGAAGCAAGAGAAAAAGGGTCTCACCCTCCAAGTGGGCTCCACCCCTAGCTCACGGGGCCAAAGCCTCCAAGACAGGTTTTATTGAGTAATGTCCACCAGGTCAGGGGTCTAAGTCTGATTCGGTAGCTGATGCAGGTGATTCTAACTCAGTGTTAACTGCATCACATGAAGGAGGCCCCTGTAAAAGGTAAGAGTGAGCCCCCCCAGGGGGAGAAATGTCCTTGGACCTCAGGACCAGTCACCAGTGCTAGCTGCACATGCAGCTGCCTAACTCTCCAGAAACAGCGTGCAGCGGGGTCCTGGCCACAACCCAACCCCAGGCCTTGTCTGACCTGAAGGCAACATGCAAAGCTGGGCCTCAGTGATTAGGTCACAGGACACAAGTCTGGCTGCTCAGAGAAACCAGGCATACAGCTTATGAGCACAGCAATCAGCTTAATGAACACAACTCAAAGAGTGATACCAGACTTGGGTGAAGTATAACAGCTTGTATGTAAATGCTGACACCATGCAGAGCATGCTTCACAGTATGGGGTGAGAAGAAGCAATGTCGTCAGGACCTGCAGGGTAAAGTGGACTGGAACCAGCAGCCTATAGAGCTGTGTACAGGGTGGTGAGCTTCGTGGGGGAGTGAGAACACCCCAGCACACAGCCCCCAGCCCAGGGCCTGTTCTAACCACTTCCTGTGTATTGTTTGGAGTTTACAACCCAGAGGGAGTGCACTAGATTCTTTCTACAGCTTCAACAGATTACCACAAGGTCAGTGGCTTAGGACAGGTGCCCCCACTTCATGGTGAGACAATTTAACAGTTCATTCAGCCTACACAGAACAGCCCTCACTTCTGGCACCAGCTGCAAGTTCGGGGATCCTCACAAGTACCCTCAGGTTCAATGATTTGCAAGAAGGGCTCATGGGAACTCCTAGCAAGAGTTCTTACACTCATGGTTCCAGTTCATTCCAGGAAACAATAAGGATTAAAATCAGCTGGGGCAGGGAAACCGGGATGGCTCAGTGGGTTAAGCACTCACTTTGCAGCCTTGGGGACCGAGGATCGAATCTCGGCCCTGGCCCGTGTGGACCCACATGCTGAACTGGGGAGTGCCCCCAGTTCAGTTCTCACTGGGGTGAGACCCCGGCCCAGTTCCTGCCCCGTGCAGGCCCGCCCACCTGTGGAATGAAACTATGTGCAATAACCAATGATGTACAACTATGGAGACTGTTCTGGGCCCTCCTCCCCTTCTCTCTGTCTCTGTCTCTGTATCTCTCTCTCTCTGTCAAAAACAATAAAAATAAAATTTTTTTTTTAATTAAAAAAAAATCAGCTGGGGCAGCTCCCAGGGGCCCCCAACAAGAAGCATCCGCTGCGACAGCAGGACGTGTCTCCCTGGCACTGATGTGTGACGACACACATAGGCAGAACACCTACCGTTTCCCCAAAAATAAGACAGTGTCCTATATTAATTTTTGTTCCCAAAGATGCGCTAGGTCTTATTTTCGAGGGGATGCCTTATACATATTTCAGCAAGAGGCAAAACTGTAAGTAGGTCTTATTTTCGGGGGATGTCTTACTTTCGGGGAAACACGGTACCAGTTAAGCTTCACATGCAGTTTCTGCTGGGCGCGGGGACACGCCACAGGGGTGCCCTTCCATCTGCAGCTCCTCCTGGCCATTTGGCTGATCTGTTTACTCTCTCAGAGGTCAACATGGATACTCATGGCCCCACCCACACAGTCAGACTGCCCAGCAGCTGAGGCCCCAGGCTAACAAAGCTCTCAGGTAGGACACTCCAGGGGCCCAGAGACCCTCCCAGGAGCCAGAGGTGGGCCAGACTCTAGGTCATTGCATATTCCCACCTCCACTTTACAGATCAGGAAACTGAGGCCCACACCTCAGGGAACCTGCCTGGGCTCTGGGGGAGGTGGGTTCTGCCTCGCTCAGCCCCTCTCAATTCCCCACACCCCATGCCTTCCAGATGTTGCTCTCACCTCTGCTGGGACTAGGCTAGCTGCCTGCCCACAAAACCAGAAAATGGAATAAGAGACCTTTGTATAAAAACAGAAAAGTAGGACATGCGCGTGTATACAATGCGCACAGAGGGATGAGTTAACGGGGGAAGAGCGGCCCCCACTCATTCACCCCCATGGAGACCACCAGGACAGTGTGGGACTTGGGGGCCCAGTGGACCCCAGCCTGCTCGCAGAGCTGGGGGCTTCAGGCCTCTCCTTCTTCCACTCTGCCTCGCTCTCTTCCCCAGCAGCCTCCATCCCAGCCTCCCAGCCTCTGGAGCTTGGTACCCCACACCCACGGTTGCTAGGAGACTGTTGCCGAGAGTCACAACTCAGCTGGCAATGGCAAACACCCCCAACAAAACAGTTTGCCAGGCCCACTTGGAGACACACATTTTCTTGTCCACTCAATGCTTCGGCCTCTGCAAACACCTCCAGCATTTTCTTTCCCCTGGTTTCCAGAGATGACTGAGTGTGCACGCTATATTTAGGAGTGGTTACGAAACAAAAAGCCACTGTAGCTGCACTGAATGTGGCAGGAAGCCTGGTACCAAGAGGCAAGGAGACCTGTGGGAGAAAATCCCACCACTTACCAGGCAGGCCCCATGCTCTCAGCTGGTTTAGGACCTTGTCTCATCTGGTCAAGCCCCAAATCTACAGGTGGTTGGCTTCATGCCACTGACCCCAGTGCCCCACATGTTTACAGAGGAGGAGGGACTGATGGCAGGGAGCAAGGCAGGGGTCTTTGATGTTCTGGAGGAGAAATATTGTACCCTGACCCCATCATGACACCCCACGGGCCCAGAGTGGGAAGCAGGAAGAGGGCTGAGCTTGGGCTAGCCCACCTGCATTTGGGTTCTTGGAACCCGGAACCAGGGACCCCAGGAGGCCCTGTGGTGGCCTTGGCATGGCTATGCTGGTCAGACAGATACCCCAGACACTAGAGTGGTGGCAGGGTACCCCCTTGCCCCCCCAGCCCTCCATCTCAGAAACTCCCGCACTAAAGGCACCGGCTTCTGGGTTCTTCAGTATTGGGGCTGGTCACCAGAATCCAAGAACACACTTGCTCGCCCACATGAGGCTGGGTGTGGCCAATGACAAGGGAGCAGGAGTGACATGTGGGCCTCCAGGCAAAGCTTAGAGAGCCACCAAGTCAGTCCCAATGTTCCCTTCCACCTGCACAGCCACTGATCACATAGCTGGCAGTGATCGGTGGGTGGGGCTATACCCACCCAGGTTCCTAAGAACTGTGTGGTGGGAGGCGGGGGTGGAGCCGAGCCCAGAAGCTCCAGCAGCCACAGAAGTGAGGGGAAGCAGACCTCTGCCATCGCAGCCTGACCTGAGCTGTCCAGGCCAGGCCAGGCCAGGCA
The DNA here is from genome assembly GCA_004027555.1 of Craseonycteris thonglongyai. Taxonomy (NCBI): domain Eukaryota; kingdom Metazoa; phylum Chordata; class Mammalia; order Chiroptera; family Craseonycteridae; genus Craseonycteris; species Craseonycteris thonglongyai. Next base: position 308 of record PVKE010001017.1, on the reverse strand, counting down.
GGCACCACACTTCAAGGGTACCCTTTAAAATGCTAACATCCACTGTTCACAGTGGCCAGAACATGGAAACAACCAAAATGCCCTTCGATAGATGACTGGATACAGAAGTTGTGGTACATTTACACAATGGAATACTACTCAGCGATAAGAAATGATAAATTACAGTCATTTCTGGCAACATGGATGGACCTAGAGACCATCTTATTAAGCGAAATAAGTCAGACTGAAAGAAGCAGGAAACATATGACCTCACTTATAGGTGGAATATAAAAGTGAAAGAAACAAAGACACAGAGACCTATGGACACA